>APFE030790884.1:9252-48610 GCA_000404065.3 Pinus taeda
CATATTAAGAAGAAAAATGTTCAAGAAGTGAAAGATCACATCGAGCATCAAGAAATGAATCCGGCCATATCTTGTAAATGATTGGAAGAAATTACCACTCCTCAAACTCTAGAGATAGAAGGACATATCAAGAAGAAAAAGGTTCAAGCAGTGAAAGATCACATCGAGCATCAACAACAAGTTCTCCAACTTTTAAAGGATAACGCCACTTCGGTGCAAAATCAAAGGAAACAACAGGTAGATCAACATCATAGTGAGAAATGTTTTGATGTAGGTGATTGCGTATTTTTACTGCTACATCTCAAGCAAGCTATTTATGAGAAGGAAAGGCAATACTACATGCATTTAAAAAATGGCGACCTTACCGAATGGGAAGACTCTTCAAGGATGAGGATGTGGAAGCATTGTTTTGTGCTATTTCTATTATCCAACCAGATTGGATAAACGAAGCAAGGCATGAATGGAAGAAGGATGAAGAAGTATGGCCACTTATTCAAAAGTTGCAAAAGATCCCAATTCAAACAATATTTCGAGAAATTAAAGAGGAAGGAAAAATCATAATGGAACCTGGAGCAGTCACAGAAACAAGAACCTGACAACTACGAAATCGATCAATTTCAGAGTATCTCATCAAGTGGAAGAACTTACCCGCTAAAGGTTCCACATGGGAGGACAAGAATTTTATACAGAAGCATCAAGAACTACTCAAGCGTTGAGGACAACACTTTTTGAAGGAGAGGGGCATGTTAGGCCCCTATACTACTAGTGTAACCCCTTATTGTTAGTACAACACACATATTATATTGATATACCCATTTAGTACCCATATTGTTACTATTGTGCCCCATAGAAGCCCACAATTGTTATTATTGCGCCCTTACATTATTATTGTTATGTCGGCTCTGATTATGTTATGACCCCTTAGACTCCTATATAGAAATGAGGCCTTTTCATTTGTATCATCAAGGAATTTTTCATTTATGTAATGTAAAGGAGGTTGCCCCCTCGAAGAGGCTGAATTTCAAGGCATTGATCTATCTTTTCTATCTTTTTCTTGACCTGGTTCCATAACATTTCTCCTTTTGGATCTTACACTTCAAAGCTGAAATTCATTTTCCTTATGGAAGATAGAGTGGAAGTGGAGGAAAAATGGTGGTGGAAGGTGGTATAGAAACCAAAATTCCCCCCAAAATTAAAATGACTCAAGTGGTGTCTTATGATGAAGAAGGTTCCCACTTGGTACGTTCTCTAGAGAAGGTTCATGTGCATGCCTGTTTGGTGTTTGTTATGTCAAAACAATGGGGAAAGTGTTTTTCATTTGTTTATGGCTTTCCCTTTCTATCAATAGGTATGTAAGGTCTATAGTATTGCTCTGAAACACTCTATTCCTTGGGAAGGGATGGATCAGGAGGCTACCTAACTAACTTGGTGTGAAAACTCCAGTTGTCACTCATTCAAAGCTCTACCCCTCATTGTTTGTTGGGGACTATGGTTGGCCAGTAATAGGGTGGTTTTCTAGGACAATATTTTGGTTCATTTGCACACTACAAATGAGGTGGTCATTATTTTATGTCACTACCCTAAGGAAAATGTTAATGCAACCCTTAGAGTGATTATTCCTAAAAGCATTGATACTTCTAGGTTGTCAGCCTTTTTGTATTGTGCTTCTATAAACGATGGTCAAAAGAGTGGAGGAGGGTTTATCTTATTCCTTTCTCTAGATCACAGTTGCAAAGTCAAAATAGGGTTGGGACTTGGGACAAATAATCAAGTGGAAGTTTTGTCCTGCAAAAACTTGCTTCTATTTGCCAAAGAGAAGGGTTGCACTTAGTTACAAATATTGAAGGACTCAATGATATTGATTAACTAGCTCAATAAGGCTAATGTTTGCAAGAAAATCTATTTATTTTCTATTCTACAGGAGATCAAGCATATTATTGGTACCTTCATATTGTTTTTATGCTCACATATTCACAAGGAAAGGAATCATGCAATAGATAACTTGCCAAAAGATGGTCTCATTTTGGAAAAGAATATTTGAGCTATAATTGAACAAGTTAACTACCAATCATATGAATATTTTCATTGTAATTTCAGGGATCCAATATGGGTGCCAGATGCAGAGTAGGAATGTTTACACATGGATCCACCTATATTTATTTTATACATCTTTTGGCTTTGCTTACAACTCTTGTTTTCGCTGCCCATTTTTTGTTGACATTCATGGATAATCTTGTTATTTTATATGCATATGGAGAATTATGTATTTCGTCTCGTATTTATTGTTATTACTTGCCCTCAACAACGTAGAAATCTATTGGATTGGTACAACTACATACTTTATTAATACTCTATCTGTCCCCTTTTTTTCTCAATCATGGACAATTTAGCGTTTATGCCTGATTTATGAATTTTTGGCAATAACATTTGGTGGTGCAGAGTTTCTTTCTTTACATGTTTCTGTGGAAGAAAAAATGTACAATCTTCTTCAATCAATTTTATCCTCATGTGAACTCTTAATGTAAAACCGATTGATTAGGGTAATACATGAATACACTCTTGAAGTGTATATATGAAATGTAAATTCATCAGTTAAATATAAATGAAATTATAAACCTTTTTCTTTCAAAAAAATAAAAAAATAAAAATAAATGTTGTATAAATTGAGATATACACAATTGCATTTAAATGTTATATATACCCATATATATTAAATAATATTTATCCCAATCCATATCACATTTAATACATTATTACAAAATACATATTATTTATTTTTTATATAGTTTTATATAGAAATTATAAATTAATAATTTTTTTTTTTACGTTCGTGTAATATTTTTATATTCAAAATTTTCCAATTTCTTAAAAACAAACAAACTTAAACTTATCAAATAAAAGTTCTTTTTCCTTTCTTTTCATTATTAAACTAACAAAAAATGATTATATATATATATTATATATAACATATTTCATGCAATTTATAATTATTTTAAATTTAATAATTCTAAATTTAAAACATATTTTTTTGGATTATCAAATCCAAGAAGGACACTTATGCTAATTTTATGTATGACAATAATAACTTGGAGGAAGTGTATTCTTACAAGTACCTGGGAATTGATATTCATCACAAGCTCAACTAGAACTATATCATTGAGAAAAGGATTAATGGGGGGTGGAAAGCTTATTTTGGTCTTGAAAATAATTGTAAAACGGAAAATCTCGTAATGTGGGATAAAAAGAAGTTCCTCTTTGAAACTTTAGTTACACTTGTTATCTTATATGGATGTGAGGTTTGGGGTTGCAGCATGTCTAGAGAATCCTGGAGGAAGATTGAGCAAATCCAAAAGCATTTTATAATGTATAACCTAAAAATTAAAAGTAATACACCTTATCCTATTCTCCTTATAGAAGTAGGTCTTTCCCCTATTGAGAGCCTAGCTATGATTAGGCTTCAGCTGTACAAGCACAAAATAAATAACATAGGAGATCATAGATTTCCTAAGCTAGCTTTAAATTCTAGCCAAAACCACCTAAGGCTCAAACGGGGGTGGTATAAAGACACGAGGGCATGGTTAAACTATTGGGAGATCAACTAGAATGATGCATTTGTTATAGAAATTTTTGGGCACTGCAACCTCAATCATACATGTCCATAAACCAAGGGCTTCTAAGTCCCTAAAAGTGTTGCTTCACACCTTGAAGGAACAAGGTCAGCTGATTACATCATCTCCTAGAAGTTCTCCATGGAAAACTGCTCAGAACTGGTCAAAACTGGACCATACAGACTGCCCAGTGTAGAGGGTGCGATGCATCTCACCTGCTTAGAGTAAAAAGTGCGATGCATACTAGAAACCCCTTCTGTAGGGTGCGATGGGAAAGAGCAGACAAATGGCAGAGACAGTTTGCAAGGTGGATGATCATGGAATCTTCCAGAAACTTCTCCTGTGACACTTGCCTCTCTAAATTCGCCCAGGGATGAGTAATGAGATCATCATATCCAAGTGAATCAAGAACTATCAGAGAGAGGACACTAATCAAAATCCCAGAAGCTGACTCACCCCCCTGCAATCATCTATATATGGATCCCTCATCACAGAGATCTAGAGGCTGGAATCTTGTATGTTGTAAGGAAGTGTTGTTGGTTTCCTGGTGCAATATCATAGTGTTGGGTGATCTAAGCTTTTCATGAGGTGAAGAAGCGCTTTCATGCTGGGAGGATGACGTTGGGGCAGAACAATGGGTTGTAATCCTCTTTGATATTCTTGATATTAATAAAGCTATTCAAGTTTTCCTCCACATTCTTGTATGTTTGATGATATATGCATTTCTGTGGTCAATATATATCTGGTCCTATATTCTTTATGATTGTAGATCTCTGTTCTTCGATAGTATTATGATGCTTTGATTCCACAGGTGCTCTTTGAAGCTGAGTAAGCAAAGAAGGAGCGGCAAATATCTGTCAGAAGGGAGAGGAACCAAGCAAGGAACCAAGTGCAAGATTGAGGTTGGTGTCCTTTATTCCCCTCTTATCTACTTCTCATAAAGGAAAGCGAAAGTAGTTTTGGTTTGTTTGTTTCTAAGATAGCTACCCATCTTAGTGGGACTAGCAACTTTGAGTGGACACTAGATTTCCCGATAAAAAAATGGCGACTCCATTGGGGAGCGAATAGATTGTTTGCTTGTCTATATTTGTTTCTTTTATAAACTCACAGACGGAGCCTGAAGTCAAGCCAGCTAGCCTTCGAACTACATTTGCTATGCAAGTGCAAAGTAGATCAATGTTGCTTCAGTCTATCTCTGGGTTTTGTTTATAAACTGAACAATCGATTTGCAAACATCCTAATTGTCCTGGTGGTGGCTCTAGTAACCTCATTAAATCAACCCCTGTGATTTATATTTACTGAACATCACTTGCTTGGCCTAAATCCCTAAACGAAGCTGCAAACTGTGACAAAAAACCAAGTTGAAGTCTCGTCCCTGGACCATCGCACCTTCTCCTCTTGGGAACCTAGATGCATTGCACCTCCCGTGTGCAGTAGGTCGCTTCATCGCACTTTCCCTGTGTTACAGGTGCGCTGATCAGACAAGACCTCTTCTGCTTCCAAATTTTGGTTTTTTGTTCACTCTCTTCAGCTTTATTCAGGAGTTTTGTTGTTTGTGATCAATACACCTCTGTGGAAACCCCCTTCCTTTCCATCATTCCACCTCCATCGTGCAAAGAACTGTGAATGTTTTTATGCATTGTGTGCCATTTACAGTTCTCTTTTGCAAATAAGTAGCGTAATCAAACTGTCGTCTTTTGATTTGGAAGTGTCACAAGTGTCGTTTTCAGTCAAAGAAAAGAATCCTATTGTTCTTGATGGTTGATTATACTGTTACTCTTGTATTTGATTTGAATTAGTGGTTTTTCAAGTGTCGAAAGCAGTTTTCAATTCAAAATCGCAAAGTGTCATCATTATCTTCCTTTCGTATTTTGAAGAAAAATTGTTAGTACTGTCACTTTGAAAAGATAATTCAGATTTGTACTTAGCATTCTTCTTGTCCTTCACACATTAAGAAGGATGAAAACAAATACATGCATGTGAATTTGAATTTAGTCTGCTTGTTGGTTTGATTTAGGACAGTGCATCTAGTGTGTGCTCTGTGCTCTATGTTGAAAGAATCTCGTTTCTCTTTCCTTAGTAGCTAGGATTTTCATTGTAAAAAGAAGATTAAACGATTGTTTATCATCTTAGATTGCATTTTAGGAATTATATATCTACATCATGCGGTGAACCTGAAAGGAAAATTTCTTATGCAAGATCAACTGTAAAATAAATTCAATGAACATAAAAATGCTTTGGAACCTAACGCACAACATTTAGAAGCCTAGGCTAGAGACGTATTCCGGCATCGTTAAGCCTGGTAACTATCACTTTCATTGCTGGTTGGGCGATTCCTCCTCTTTGAGATAACAAGTGCCAATACGGACTTGTGCTCCCACGTACCGTTGATTATATATTGGGAGACCACAATAGGCTATATCCTTTATCCTTAGGAAGCCGTGTCTGCCGCCTTATCGATCGTAATGCACTCAACACAACATTCAGGAAGATTGACTGCCGTACCGTAAAAAGTATTCTGCAGTTTTGTGATTGGTTTGGTTATCCCTCTGTCTAGATTTCCAGAGTATTCTCTTTCATTCCTTTTTAGACTCCTTAAAGGAAAAGGTCCATTAGAGCACTTCACTCCAGGCTCATTAAAAACCGAAGACAACTATAGGCATCTTTTGTTTTTTCTCGACTCTTAAAAATTGAAAAAACAAGTTGTGTCAAAGCGCCTAAAATTCATTTAATTCGAAATCGTTTTCCCCTATTATTTTGAGTTGATCGAGTAATCTGCAATCGTGGAATAAAGTCAATCAAAACCCCGTCGTTCATGGAGGCTTACGAGTGAACCATCATTGACTCCAGAAACAAAACTATTCTGGACAAAGCGAACTCGTTTGACCGGATCGAAGTCCCCTAGGTTGGTTGGAGCAAGTACTCCGACATCCTCAAAGACTCCAGTTACTATGAACATTTCTGGTATACCTGCCTATACAGAAGAAATTCCGCAGCCACAAAAGGACATTACAACTGATCCTAGTGTGACGGTAAACACTTCTATTCCCAAACCGGCTCCATCTACAGTTGATTCGGAAGGTGTTACTCCCAAAACATCAGTTGCTGCAGAACCTATCCCTTCTTCGGCACCAAAAATATTTTACATACCTGACGGTCTACCTCTTCCACCTGGATTGATTGCCATAGAAGAGATTGTGGAGGATCCTCCATCTAACGCTCCATCGCAATTTGGAGCTGAGATCACCCTATATCCTTCTTCATCAGAAGTTAGTCTACCACCATCGAAAGTTCTTGAAGAATCGCTGAGAAATATTTTGGATAGGCTAAATATGTCTGAACAACTGTCGACATCTAGGACTGTGTCATCCAACACAGCAGCGGTAGAACTTCCTGCTGCTACTCCGACAATGTTCGCCGACATACCATCTGTCCCAACTAGCTCTCAACCACTGGATGGAGTCCATCCAGGGGCTGTTTTGACAGTATGGACTATTCCCATTTGTTTGTCCGGAATAATATCTGGAATCTCTTATGTTGAGTCTCAACAAATTGATCCTTCAGAGTGTCAATTTTGGCAATCTAGTCCCCAAAGGCAAATCATTCCTTTGAGCACTAGGTTACCACCGTATGGAGGGCAGTATACCCTTTCATTGTCTCCCCCGGGAGAACAATCATACGAGAGTTCACAACAGAATTCAGGCTATGCTGGAATTACATCTAGCGGTTGGGTGCCAATACTACCTCAACAACCAAGAGTTGTATACTCGATTCAAGAAAGTTTACCTATGTCAAATATCCCCACTACGTTAGCTATCATGATGGTGCCGCAAGTACAAGCATTGCCTGTTGTATGCCAACCTCAGGTTTCTCAGGTTGTAATACAACAACCTCTTGTCCCTACGACACAACCACAATCACCGACCAGTGGAATGACCCAGGTTCAAACAGGGACCATTACCCCTCATCTTCGTCAAACAATCAGTACTGGGCAATAGCTCATGGCTTCACAACCATGGCTGGTACAATACCAACAACCGCAATTCCAACAATCTTACCAAGGATCTGAGCAACAAGTCTTTGCAAGTAATGGGTAGCCATATATTCAAAACGGTCAACATCAATCATATCATAATGGTCATGCCCATCAACCTTACCAAAGTTACCAGCATCAAATGCATTATGCTGCTCAGGCAATTCCATCTTATCCTAGGTATGCTTCGTCGACCCTGAATCAACAGTTGCCTTTCGTGGCAACTTTAGAGTTACCAGATTTGAATCGACTAACGAATGATCCAATTGCTTACACCCCTCGGTGGCTAGTGATTCCACATAAACTTCCGTCAGATATTCCTAAATTTAATGGAAATCCGGGTGAAGACTCGTCGAATTATGTGATGACCTTTCATCTGTGGTGTCCATCAAACACTCTCAATGATGATTAAATCAGGCTTCGCCTTTTTCAGCGAATGTTAACTGGTCCGGCAGCAAAATGGTATATCGAATTGCCTAGAGCTTCGTTTGATAACTTCAATACCCTAGCCACAACCTTTTTAACCCATTTTCAATTACCCATAAGGTACGAAACAGGAACAGAGCTCCTTACCAATTTCAAACAAACGATAGCCACTCACATATCTGATCATATTCATGAGTGGCGACGTCGTCGTAGAATGGTAAAATCATATGTACCTGATCAGCTGTTGGCTGAATGGTTTATTAAGTCATTGTTACCTTCTATTACAGAAGATGTGGCAAAGGGAGGAGTCGTCACTCAAGAGCAAGTTATTTCTTGTGCACAATATCTGGACTTGATCTATACTCAGTCTGGCATGCTCTACGATAAAATCCCAGATGCTCGTAGACCAAAATTTTCCATTCCTCCCCCTCCTAAATCAAACAAAGACTCTCATGCTGGCGATGGCGTGATAGGTACGACTAGCACGAAAACCATAAAGGCTACATCAAAGAAGGATCGTACGGTTTCAAGTCAAAATGCAAATGAAGAACTTCTCGCCTTGGAAGTAAATGCCGTGTCGACTGACAAAGGTAAAGAACCCAAGCAACCAAGAGGCAAGAAGAAAAAGAAAGGGAAGAAGAAGAAACAGGAGGTGTTGTCTCCTGAAAAATATTCTGCAAACCATTATGGAGATAGGAAACCAAGTCATCCATGCTTTATATGTGATGAGGATCATTGGACGAAAGATTGTCCATATAAAGTTGAGCTTAGAAAATTCTTCAAGAGTTCAAAAACCTCGGCAGTATTGGCTGATCCATTTCCGAACCCAGTAACAAATCTAGTTTCTAGCAACAATGCTTCCCTGTCTCAAGTGCTAATGTTGTCTTTTTCGAAGCAGCTAAATGACTCTTTGATATCGACAAGGAATAAAGATTACGGGAATCCACAGATGTCGAACAACAAAGATAATGATCAACCTAGTAGTTCAACAACAACTTCAACCAAAGTTGTGCCACCCATCACTCCTGAACTATCGATAAAACCGCCAAATGGAGTAGTACACAAATCGATGTTTAATCCTCGTGCCAGAGCAGCACAACATTATAATATAGTGGAGGATCTGGCCCAATATCTGTCCACTATGTCGACACTTGAGGTACTGCAAAATTGCCCCACCCAAAAGCAGGCTTTATTGTCAGCGATAGGGGGGATTGACCCAACGGATTCCAATCTTGTGGCCTTTAGTCACAAAGGATATGACCCTCAGTTACCAGCTCAACTAGCCTTCCTTATTCAAGTGAAATCCCTCAACAAAATTGTTCATCGAACAATTATTGATGAGGGGGCATCTACATGTATTATGTCGATGAGTTGCTGGAAAAATTTAGGATCTCCACCCTTGTTGCGATCGTTGACAACATTAAAAGCATTTTATGGACGAACATACACCCCATATGGGATATTGAGCAACTTGCAAGTCGAACTGGGGGGCAAAACAGTAGAAATTTATGTTGAAGTTATCGACGGAAACCTCGATTACAACATCCTACTGGGAAGGCCCTGGATATATGCTATGGCTGCCATTGTGTCGATGTACTTCAGGAATGTTGCATTTCCCTTCCAAGGAGGAATTACAGTCGTCAACCAACAAACATTTCTCCCCAACAGTTCACAAGTTACGGGTAGCATTCCAATGATCCATGGAAGCCATCATTCACTTCAAAATATCGGAGAAGGCCTACTAAAAGACCCCACATTAATGGGGACTTTTGCCCGACCGCCTCCAAACAATTTGGTGGAAGTGGCGACGGTGGGGACCTGCAATATGATATCTTCTATTCAAAAGATATCCGAAAATGATATTAACTTGGATCATCTCTATGTATTGCCTCCAAGCCCAATAGAAATATTGTAGCAATCAGTGTTTTCGGCATGGGAGGGAAACCTGAATCAACGCTCATCAAGCGTATGGATAGATAGGTCTAAGGAATATGGCACCCCTTCATATCCTTGTTTGCAAGTACATTCTACAGACGAAGGAATTGTTTCAGTAAATGATGATTGACGGGGCACCATGGGAAGATTACCACCATCGTTCCCATCTTCCGGATTGTAAGGAGGATAGTTCTAGTGACCTTGATCATCCCTCAGTTTTTTACTTTTTGGAAAATACTATAAATACGGTGGATTACAAGCGAAGCCTGTCCAGTATTGAAGAGACTATCGCCATAAATATCTCGACCAAAACAGATGTTGTAGAGAATATTCATGTCGGCAAATCTTGTTCTCATTAGGACTGGAAGTGTATTACGCTCTTTTTCGCGAGTTTAGAGATGTCTTTGCTTGGTCATATGATGAAATGCCAGGCATTGAATCGAGCATAGTTGAACATGAAATTAAGATGTATCCAGATGTCAAACCAGTATGACAACGGCTCCAGCAGGTGCACCCCAAGAAAGCCGCTACCATCAAGGCAGAAGTTGAAAAACTTCTCCATGCTAGTTTTATTTACCCGGTTCCTCTAACCGATTGGGTATCGAATATTGTACCTGTAATGAAGAAACAAGGAACGATTAGAGTGTGTGTCGATTATAGGGATGTAAATCAAGCTTATTCGAAAGACAACTACCCTACACCCTTCATTGACCAGATAATTGATGAATGCGCCAAATGTGAAATTTTTTCATTTATGGATGGATTTTCCGGGTATAATCAAATAAATATCTACCCACAGGACCAGTCAAAGACTGCATTTATTTGTCTGTCGGGCACATTCGCATATGGAAAGCTACCCTTTGGTTTAAAGAACATGGGGGAAAATTTTCAGAGAGCAACGAATTATGCTTTCCATGACATCAAGAACATCGTTCAACGATATCTCAATGATCTACTGGCTCATTCGCGAAAGCGGATCGATCATCTGCAGCATTTGAGAACGATATTTCTACGTTTCTGACACTACAAGATATGACTCAATCCAAACAAATGTTCCTTTTGTGTTAGTTCTGGTCATTTACTTGGCTTTGTGGTCTCAAAGGACGAGATTCATCTCGACCCATGTAAGGTTCAGGCAATCATTGATTTGTCTCCACCTTCAAATTTTCTTCAGATTCAGAAACTCCAAGGGAAAGCAAACTTTCTGAGGAGGTTCATTCCAAATTACGTCGAACTTGCTAAAGGTTATACTCGTCTGTTGAAAAAAGAAGTACCCTTCATCTGGGATCAGATTGCGCAAGCTTCCTTTGATGCTTTAAAGGAATCCCTAATAAAAGTATCATTAATGTATTCTCCTGATTATCAAAAAGACTTTAACCTGTATCGGGCTGCAGCAGATACGACCATAGCGATGGTCTTAGTTCAAGAAAACGATGGAATTGAACATCCAATATATTATTTAAGTTGAAACTTAAATGATACAGAAATGAAGTACTCCTACGTTGAAAAGCTGGCTCTCGCAGCTGTTCAAGCGATACAGAGATTTCGACACTATGTCCTCTTCAGAAAAACTACCATTTTATCAGATTGCAACCCCATGACTTAAATATTGTTGCGACAGTTGTTGGGGGGAAAATATTCAAAATGGATAGTGACTTTACAAGAGTTTGATTTGGAATTCAAAAAATCCAAATTGAAGAAACCACTGGTTTTAGTGGAGTTACTATGTGATCTCCCATCATCGTCCAACGATGCAACATCCGAAGAAGAAATCGTGGATGAATCTTTGTTTCTTATGTCTTCAAGCAATCCGTGGTATGGAGATATAATAATCTATCTCCAAACCCAAACATATAGGTCTAATACCTCACGCTTGGAACAACGACGGATTCGATACCAAGCAAAAGACTATGTGATCGTCGGTGATACGCTTTACTGTCATGGTATCGATACAGTTCTGCAGAGGTGCCTCACGCATGAGGAGGCCAAAAAAGTCTTGAATGATTGTCATTCAGGCGCGTGTGGGGGGCATCAATTTGGTTATGCTACGACACAAAATATTTTACGAGCAGGATACGTCTAGCCAACAATGTTCAAAGATTGTATAACCGCAGTCAGAAGTTGCCATCCTTGTCAAATCTTCGATGCCAAAACCAAAAAACCACCCGCACCTCTGCAACCAGTAGTTGCTATTGGGCCATTCGCCAAATGGGGCATAGATTTCATGACATATAACCCCACCTCGGCCGAGGGGCATGGGTATATCATAGTCGCAGTAGACTATTTACCAAATGGGCCGAGGCAATGCCTACATTAAACAACAGCGATGAAATGACTGCCCTTTTCTTTTTCAATCATGTAGTCTCCAGATTCGGCGTTCCATAGGCCATAGTCACAGATCATGGATCACATTTTCGCAATCACATGATGGTTGAGTTGGCTGCCAAATTAGGACTATCCCACGACAGCTCTACTCTGTATTATCTGCAAGCTAACGGACAAGTTGAGGCAATCAACAAGGTCCTGAAGCGCATGCTGCAAAGGATGATTGGAGTCCATAAATGGAGTTGGCACTTGATCCTGTACTCGGCCTTGTGGGCATACCGGACATCGGTGAGGAATGTGACCGGGTTTACACTTTTCAACTGGTGTATGGCCTGGAAGCGATCTTGCCAGTTCAGTGTAAAATCTCGTCCCTCAAGCTCATGGTCGACCTTCGCTCAGGAACTTCAGAAGAAGAGGCTCATTTCTTGGAATTAATCCAATTGGATGAAACCCGTCATGATGCCGCTTCAGCTAATGAAACCCATAAGAAATGAGTCAAAGCTCAGTTCAACAAAAACGTCAAACCTCGTGTCTTCTCAAAAGGTGACCTATTCTTGCTTTACGACTAGGAGTCCGATAAGTTGGGAGTAGGTAAGTTCAAGTATTTATGGATGGGTCCCTATATTGTTAATCATGTATTAGAAAAATGAGCCTATGAGTTGGTGGATTATGATGGAATTCCACTAGCGCAAGCCCGCAACAGGTTGTACCTCAAGCATTACTATGCTTAACTCAGCGTAGTAGCCCCTATGCTTTTGTTACATTTTTGTTTTCGCTAAGGGTAATTGTTTTGGTTAGGTCATCCACTTTTTACATTTGTTGTAGATGTCGAACCTATTGGAACCATTTGTTGGATATGCCGACGGAGCAAGTCATAGTTTGCAGAACCTATCTTCTGCAGCCTGGGCCATCTTCGATCCCATCAGGGAGTTAGTGAGTTTCAGAGGGGTATGTATTGGTTGGTCAACGAACAATATCGTTGAATACAACGCGTTGATAGAACTCCTCTCTGATGCCATCACGCATGGCATAAGTCGACTTGTCATCAGGCTAGACTCACAACTTGTCATTCTACAACTCACTGGTATCTACTCTGTACGGAATCTAGCTATCTACCGCATGTTCCTAAGGGTCAAGATTTTGGAAAGAAAGTTCGATCCTATTCAATATCAACATATTTCCATAAATTTAAACACATTAACGGACTCATTGGAAAATTATGTGTTAGATAGACATTTGCAACATTTATGAAAAGAAGCATTGCATCAATATTTGCATTAGGATCATGTAACTTAACCAAAATAAAGCTCCGAAAATTAAAAATATATATATAACTGTTTATGGTTTACACATAATGTTTTGTAACCAAGACAAAATCAGTCAAATGACCCAAAACTCAAAATGCTAGGGGGCACCCTAGTCTAATGATGCTGGTGATAACAAGTCACCGCCTGTGCAATCATGCGTAAAAGCCTTGTCCATCGACTCGACACACTAGTAGTATGTCACTGCAACCTTAGAGGCAGCTCGTCGGTCCTCACGTCTGGAATACCAAGAGTGAGACCCTCAACCTGATCCTGCAATGCTGAAAGAGTCTCGACCACATCAAGGTCATGAAGGATGGCCCTCCCAACAGCCTCTCCTATCGGAGCGGCAGCTGGTGCTCTCAGGCGTACTGCTGGTCAAACTGGTCCAATGTCTGCATGAGCACATGAGTTTTAATTAGTATTCATCAAAGAAAGCATAGGAAAATTATGAAAACAATAAACAAAGATATGGTCAGAGAATTTACCTATAGCACCCCACAGCTCAGCAGCCGACAACACCAAATCCAGGTCACCTTTGAAATCCATACCAGCATATGGACACTCGGCATAAACCATCTCCTGGTGGTTGAACCACTCGAAGAAGGTGTCAGAGAAAGAAATTTGGGATTGACGAGCATGTCAGGCCATGAGGTCAACCCATCTCTGCATCCGTGGTTTGGTTGGTGGAGGTAAACCAAGTGAAATGTACTGCGACTGCATTAGTGGGATCGTTTCCAAGGCGAAAGCAGTCAAAATAGAACCATAGCCAAAATTCTTGGATCTTCTGCTTTTCACCTTGGTCAGTTTTTCTTTCATCACAGGGAGTACTACATCACACTAGTTGAACACCTTCGGTTTGAGGCATTCCAAGACATACTGCATATAAGACCTGTTAGCCACGTGAAGAGCCACACTACCAGCCAGTCTAGCAAAAGTAAAAAGAATGGTCCTCAAGGACCGATCAGTGACATATCAGATGTTGATCTTGCCGTCCCTACTTAGCTCAGATCCCTCTCTGAAATACCAGTGAGTGTAATTTCTCACAGATTCGCCCCCACGAGTAGAACCTGATAATGAGAGAGGGGCACCATGCCTCGATAAATCGGTCAAAAAATAGATGTCCACGATAGTCAGGGGGATGGATTTGCCTCTGATCTAGAACACCTGGTCGATAGGATCCCATGCATCGAGGAAATATTGCAACAAGTTGATTTATTGCCTCATGCTAGAGATGCAGAAAAACTTCAGCAGGCCACAGTTCTGTAGTGCAGTTACCGTACCCGGATCATGTAAAGTAACCATGTCATCTTCTTCATGCTCGCATTCTCTCCATGTAATAACCATTTTGCTCTGATGAATCTCAGAAAAAAAAGCAAGAGAAGAGTTAGGATCCTGATTTGGTAAAAAATAGGCAAAAAATCCCATGAAACAACAGTGCACAAGTTTCCCTCTTTGCGCCCATCGCACCCCAGCAGTGTACTGGGAGTGATGCATACTAACTAGCCAGTGACGAGTCTAGTATGCATCGCACCTTTCGATATAGAAAGGTTGCGATGGGGCCAGGGCGAATTGTTCAAACCCCAGAGGCTCGGCAAAGCAGGGAAACATTCTCAGAATTCAAAAAGAAAAGAATGCAATTGAAGAGCACAGGTTTAGCTCCTACCTAGTCCATACGGTGCCAAGAATCGTCCATAGAATCTCCCGGAATCAGCTAGTGAAAATGAGGGGGGAAAAGCACCTCCAGAGCTCCAACAAACCAAGTTCAAATGAAATGGTAAAATGAGAGGTAAAAGTCACTTTTAAATTACTATTCATGTAATTTGAGTAAGGTGTTAGTTTTTTTAATTCATTTTTCAAGCATATGTTTTCATTTCTAATCAGTTTGATGAAGCAATTGAGCAGGTAGTATGACCATTGAAAGAACAAAGTGCTAACGGTGAATCAAATAATCAATGACCATTATCACGAGCAGTTTTTATGTGAAGTTCAAGCTCGTTAAAAATTAAACCTAAGCAATGAGCAAATGTTTCCCACAGAGTTTAAGCTCATTAAAAATGAACCAATCTCTGGTAAATAACCATTGTGAACGCATTATAATCAGCTTTTGAGCCTTGGTCATGTTTCACCATCACCTCCACTCTGTTTTAGCCAATCATACACCTCCATTTGATTGTTTACCCTTTTGAGGAACATCTACGACGAGTGATTCTGTTAGCCGTCCTTGTGACACTGCCGTGATTGGAAAATTCCAAACCTTACCTGGAATCAGCTGCTACCCGAAATTATCACTCATTCCTCAAAAAATGAGTCTCCTTTAAGCTCTTTTCATCTGAATCGTAAAATATGAAAATATTGTCGAGCAATTGGCCTCTCCAGCTCATTAAAAGTGCTATCCCTCCTCTAGATTTTAATATTTTTGGACCTGAGGGATTATTACACAAAAAGTTCGAGCGTTTGTCTTGTTCGGCTCGTTAAAACTATCGAAAATTCATCCATTTTGTATTATTTTATACTTTTTCAGACTTAAGGTATTACATGACGAAAAAGGATTATTGGAGTTTCCTTTCTGTCCCTTTTCAGACTCTCTAAAATTGAAAAAGGGCCGAGTTATCATTGTCGTTAAACTCGTTAAAATCAATAGCGACAAACTTGTCCATATAGACGAGAACGAGTTTCATTGTCACTAGGCTCGTTAAAACATAGCGACGGGGTCACCCGAAGGGTGAATTATAGAGTAAGCATATGTTATCCTCCTCAAGCTTGATAAAAATAAAGAGGTATTGGTCAGCAATGACTGGGTAAAATTGGGAAGAAAACTTGAAGAAACTTTATTGGTAGCAAGTCGCTCTTGAACATGACACTTTCACTCCACGTCTGAGTCGGGTGGGTTATTTTGTTCATCGATCATATTACCATTGGTCCATCGTACCATCCATATTTGGGGTTAATGCTACCAATCCATTTCAGTGTCTCCGGTATGTTCAAGAGAAGTCGCTCAGAGAATTCACCTGTGTCTCATCCGCTGCAATACATTCACGCTCCATTCTTTCATGACCGCCAACCTGAACCCTGTATCATCAGATTGTTTTCACCTCCAAAATCATTTGCTCCGTACCATGTCGTAGATGTGGGATTCATTAAGGTCCTCCTATGACGGGTCACTTCTTGTCGACATCATCTCATCATCCAAGAAGTCGACCTAGGAACAACCCTTTCAGTACTTTGAAGCTTGCATGCCTCAATGGCAAGTTTCTCACTTCCGGTGACAGGTTTACATCAATGGCCTTCGACTGAAAGATTTTACGTGGTGTTCGATGCCAAGTCCTTTTTTCACACCACGTGAATTGTACTGTTGTACCTTGAGGGTCATCATCATTATCAGTGATTCCTCTCGCGCCTATTAACAACTTACATCATTGGTTGGTAATCAGGCGATGTCTTTCCATGTTCGACTCCAGAACATCTTTCACATGGATCAACTTGTACTCCGAGTGAAGATTGAATGAGATTGAAGACCCCAGATCTAGTTTCATCCATCCGGGCTGCGATATATTTAGGAATATAAAGACATCAAATGTACATCATTGCCGAATAGACGATCATCTAAATCAAAGGATGATGACTCCGTTTGAATCATTAGTCTACTACACAAACGATTGTATGTCCTATGTACATGAAAATGAATTTATAAAGCTAAGGATGGGAATGCCCGCCTCAGCTAGATCATGAAAAATATTATGAAGATAATGTATTGTATTGTATCTTATTACAGGTCGTCTTCTAGCTTGAAAAAACTTCGGATCCTCATGATGAAGCATTTCACCTGACACCAAAAGATTAACGACCTCATGCTTTAGGGAGTAACTGTTATAGACATTTTTGGGCACTGCAACCCCAATCATACATGTCCATAAACCAAGGGCTTCTAAGTCCCTAAAAGTGTTGCTTCACACCCTAAAGGAACAAGGTCAGCTGATTACATCATCTCCCAGAAGTTCTCCATGGAAACTGCTCAGAATAGTCAAAACTGGACCATAAAACTGCCAAGTGCAGAGGGATGTGATGCATCTCACCTGTTAGAGTAAAAAGTCGATGCAACTGGAAAGCCCTTCTGTAGGGTGCGATGGGCAAGAGTAGACAAATGGCAGAGACAGTTTGCAAGGTGGATGATCATGGAATCTTCCAGAAACTTCTCCTATGACACTTGCCTCTCTGAATTCGCTCGGGGATGAGTAAGAGATCATCAATCTCCAAGTGGAATCAAGAACTATCAGAGAGAGGACATTAATCAAAATCCCAGAAGCTGACTCACCCCCTTGCAATCATCTATATATGGATCCCTCATCACAAAGATTCGGAGGCTGGAATCTTGTATGTTGTAAGGAAGTGTTGTTGGTTTCCTGGTGCAATATCATAGTGTTGGGTGATCTAAGCTTTTTCATGAGGTGAAGAAGGGCTTTCATGCTGGGAGGATGACGCTGGGTCAGAAACAATGGGTTGTAATCCTCTTTGCTATTCTTGATATTAATAAAAGCTATTCAAGTTTTCCTCCACATTCTTGTATGTTTGATGATATATGCATTTGTGTGTCCAATATATATCTGGTCCTATATTGTTTATGATTGTAGATCTCTGTTCTTCGATAGTATTATGCTGCTTTGATTCCACAAGTGCTCTTTGAAGCTGAGTAAGCGAAGAAGGAGCGACAAAGATATGTCAGAAGGGAGAGGAACCAAGCAAGGAACCAAACACAAGATTGAGGTTGGTGTCCTTTATTCCCTTCTTATCTACTTCTCATAAAGGAAAGCGAAAGTAGTTTTGGTTTGTTTGTTTCTAAGATAGCTACCTGTCTTAGTGGGACTGGCAGCTCCGAGTGGACACTAGATTTCCCGATAACAACATTGAAAAACATTAATAACATTAAAGATATTGTAACTTCTAAGTTCAAAGAAAAAATGTGGTGTGAGAAAGATTTAGCGACTAAAAGAAAATTAGTTATTATAAGAAGGGCATCAACCCCACCCTAGAAGATCTCTATTTTAACTATCTCAAAGAAGAAAATTAATATAGCAAAGATTAGAACGAATTCTCATGAGCTCCATAGTGAAACAAGTCGTTGGGCAGTTCCTAAAACACCATGGATGGAAAGGATCTGACATCTATGTGAGAATAGAAACATAGAGGATGAAAACCACTTCTTCTTAGAGTGCCCCGCGTACAACCACATTAGATCTCAGTTTCATAATCTTTGTCACAATAGTGACCTTCCTAGCCTTTTACAATGTCAAAATTATAGTAAGCTCGGGAGGCTTCTCTCCAAGCTTTTTGAGGATAGGAATAAAATCTTAAATCAAATTAAATAAATGTTTCTTTAGGTCTGATAGACCAAAGTTTGGTCTCAGCAGATGTTAACCACCACTACCATCATCATCATCACTAATCACATTAAATATATTATTACAAAACACATAATTTTTATTTATATGTTTTATGATTTTTATTTATATGTTTTATATTTAAATTCCGTAGAATTTTAATGTAGTTAGAATTTCAATTTCAATATTAAATAAATAAATAAATATATTGGAAAAATGAGGACATGTGTCAAATTTCAATTAGTTTAAGGAGGACGAAAATGGAGTTCTTAGATTGGGTGGGTGAACAATGTTTGCTGACCCCAATCCCTTAGCGAAAATGCCTTTCGGCATAATTATAAAACGTAATACACAGAGAAAATGCCTTTGGAGGTAATTATAAAATGCGTAGTCTAACTTATAGACGAAATAGTTTTTTTCACAACAATCTTTTTCTGGTTAATTTTCATTAAAATCTGATAGAGTTTTTTAAAAGTTTGAGGATAAATTTTTTAATCTACATAATTTGTGTGCCCCAAAAATTTTACACAGTGCTAAATCCATTTATCCATCCAAAAACATATTTTAAATAACACAAAATTTTAAAATTGTATGGCTAGATTTTAATAAATTCCGATGAAAAAATCTATTTCATCTTTAAATTTAAATTATACTATTATAAAATGTATAATATTTATTTATATATTTAATATTTAAATTTCATAGAACTTTAATGTCCTTAAAATTAAACGATCACAAAAGTCAAAAATATTTTTCTTTGACTTTTGAATCATCGCAAACAGCCAAATGGTAATGGATTGGAATTTTTTACAATCTATTAGGGTTTATATACGATAAAAAAGAAATGAAATTGTGAAGGTTGATTTATCTCCATGTCACTAATTATTAATTGTGAAGGATATCATGATGGCTATGGTTGATTAGGTATGAAAATAAACTAAACCAGCCATTAAAAGGAAGATCATGATTGTGATACTTATTTGAAAGGAAGATCATGATTGTGATACTTATTTGAAAAAATTATCTTATTATCAGCCTTTTATAGGTTGGCGGTCTAGAGTTTAAGCAAACCTCTAACAAATCATTGTCCAATGCAGAGAGTAAAACATGCATGCATTATTCAAAGGTTATTAAGTTAAATAGAATAATTCTATTTTGTTTAATGTTATTTAATAATAACAATGTTATTGATTTCCATGCTTTATATTTATTATTTGATTGGTATATTATTAATATTCTTATAACATTTTAAACAATAAAGAAAATCTCAGTGTAATATTTTATATTGTATAATGTTTTTTTTTTAGTGTAATGTAAAAAATATTGAAATTGAAATGAAACAAGATAATGGAAAAATATATCATGGGTATAATGAATGGTAGATTATTATAGAAAAATCTAATTAAAAGATAAGATATAGGTTTTATTATTTTCTTTTAATTTATGAAATGTAAATTCAAAGAAAGAGACACTAAGTGTGGAGTTGCCATTAGTAATATAAGCCATGTGGCTACCACAAGATCTTCTACCTTCCCTATTAGCTTCAATATCCCATTCTTAATTTTTTTTTAACATGGTCGATTACTATTATAAAAACTTCAAAAGTGGAGCGCGTCCAATTACATAGGATGGAAGGAGCGGAGTAGAATGGATCCAAATGGGCATGCAGACCCTTGATCCATTTCCTTAGACTTGTGATTTAAGATTTGAAAGATATAACGACTATATTGTCATAAGCACTGTCCTAAAAGAAAGCAATGTTTACAGAACATAAGAAATTTTACATATATTGATTTACTGAATCATCGGGTGGAAGCTCTTTTTTCCCACTGATCTTTATAGAGGCCTCTCCCTGCATACTTTGTGTCATAGTTTTTATATGGTTGATAACTTCTTCCAGGTGGTTGCACTTTTCTTTAAGGCTTTCTATTTCCGCCCTCTGTTTCTCCAGCTTTTTCCTCTTAGATTCGCTGTCTGCCTGTACTTCTTCCTTGAGATCATTGAAGTGCTTGACAAATCGTGCTATCATGAAACAATGGGCTTTACAAAGAGTGCAACTAATATTGGTAATAACACGGTCGAGGGGATTATCAGACATCGTTGCCAAGCCTTGAAGATTTTTGAAAAACTTGAGGCGGAGGATGAAAGAGGAAATGCAGAGATGAAATGAAGGGGTGACAGATGAAAATAAGGCAGAGGGCTGGCAGATCAAATGACAGGAAGATGTGCTGATCAGAAAGGTGCTCGAGGCTCCATAGAGAGATGGCGAAGAGCAGGAAGGGGCCGAGACAAGAAATGAACAACTTCTACAGAGGAGGCTAGAGCGGAAGGAGACAGGGACCAAGGGAGCAAAGTCTGACAAGGTAGGGAGAATCTTCTTCAAAAAGACAAAGAGACTGTTAGAGATAATGAAAATACAAGCTCGAAAAATACGATCTTTACCGCGCCAGGCAGAGTTTGAAAAACCTCTTCGACTGGGGAGCTCTAATATCATTCTAGACTAACTGTTATTCGAGCTGATGATTGCCTGAGATGATCTGAGTGGAGCGCCACTGGAGCACGGGCTTTTTCTCATATGGCAGAGAGAAACTGAGGTGTTGGACTGGATGTAATGAGGCGATTCATGCTGTATATAAACAAACTTAAGGATCAGGGCCTCAATGTGCAAATCTGCCAGTTCAGAGATTTTCCTGCCCCAAATGTCATTTAGCGAATTTCTTGAGCAGCGAATGTGGATTTTGAGATGACTAATGCCTACCTTCTGATTATTTTTTTCACATGACCTATCCAAATCCATAATCCGGTACCGATTTTCCATAGCCCTGCGGATTTCATTGACTATGCTTTTGACATGATGAGGTACCTTGTCAGAGGGGGAGTAGTCATTTGTCCGGTTGCCATGATTGGGAGGGGAGGCGGAAATATTGTTAAGGTGACTGATGTAGTCTTGGTTATCGAGCTCGACTGAGGGGAAAGTCGACTTATGGGATTGGTTTGTCATAGATTTGATCATTCTCCCGAACCTGACCTGTAGGTCTGTTGACAACACTATTAGCAAGTGTATCCGCCTTAGTGTTGTTGCTTCTCATAACGTGCTTGTAATGTATGTTCCCCAGCTGGTTTGAATTATCCTTGATCCTGTGCTTGATGCTGTTGAGAGCCTGTTTCTTGAATTCTCCCCCTGAAGCCATAATAAAAATCATAATTGCCGAGTCACCAATTATGATTGGGTTTTTGACTTGCAGTTTTTTCAAAATGCAGGTGCTTAGAAGAAGACTGTAGACCTCCACCATATTGTTCGTCATGTTTCCCAGTCCCCATTCATATGTGATGATGACATGCCCATTCTGATATTTGATTATTCCCCCTACCCCTGCTTGGCCAGGATTGTTTTTGGAGGCACCATCGAACTGGAGTGTAATTTTCTTTTGGTCTTGTATCCATTGTTCTATTTCTACTTGAGATCTTCTGAGTTTCCAATTATTCCCTCCCTTGTCTGCGTTTGTTGGAGGTTGCACATTCTTGACATAGTCTAACTGGAATTTATTATACCACTCTTCCTCTTCCTTCTTCCAACTGGAGTGATCAGATTGTGAAATTGAGTTGGCACTTATCATTTCAGCAACTAGGCCCATAGTTTTGGCTAAGGTACAAGCTGAGTTTGACTTTTGATTTTTAAAGATACAGTTGTTCCTGGTAAGCCATATTTTCCAACTGAGGGCTGAAGGGATACATTTCCATAAGAGAATGAGAGTAGTCTTGCCTTTTCTTATGTGGGGGTAGCTTTTCTCCCAGTTTCTGTTGAGGGTTGGGAGCTGGGTCAAGGTTTCTCTAGGTCTCAGAAGGCTGAAAATTTGATTCCAATAGTTTTGAGAAAAAGGGCAATCTATAAAAAGGTGTTGACTGCTCTCCTCCTCTGAGCAGCAGAGGCAACAAATTGAGGGAGCATGAATCCCTCTTTTTTTGAGATTTTCAGCAGTGAGAATCTTCCCTTTAAGGAGGGTCCAAGCAAAAAATTTGATCTTTGGAAGGCATTCGGTATTCCAAATAGCTGACCGAAGATTCCAGTTATCTAGATTGGGGCTGGATTGGAGGAGTTTGTACCCATCTTTTACCGTGAACTGACCTCCACTGGGATCCCAGATGAAGCTGTCTCAAGCGTTTTTGTTTAAAGGAGTTGATCCTGTCAGAGAGATCTTGAGGTCTGCCCATTGATTCTTGAGATGATTTGAAAGGGGGAGATCCCTCAAAGCACACCAACTATTGTGATCCCACATTGAGATGTCAAATAAAGAATGCAAATTTTTGGCCTCCATCCATAATTTCAGAGGACTGAACTGCTGAAGGAGGTGTCTTGGTTCCGATCCCATAATTCTATCAGTCCAGATATTTATTTCTTTGCCATTTCCAGGCGACTTAGATATGTGATTTTTAATTTGGGGGAGGACTTTTTTGATACGTTTCCAAACTGGAGTGCATGGTCTTTCCACTATTACCTCAGTGAGGACATTGGAGTGCATCCCATTAAGGTATTTTCTTTTGAGAGCCTCAACCCACTAGGAACCTTTTCCCATGAGCATTCTCCACACCAGTTTGAAGCCCATCGCTTTGTTGGTAAGGCTTGGGATTTTGATTGCTATGCCCCCTTTTTCAAAAGGGAGGGTAACTTGATCCCATCTGACCAAACTAAATTTTTTTGAGTCTTGCTTCCCTCCCTGCCAGAGGAAGCTTTTCATGATTAACTCCAAATTCTTATGGATGTTGGCAGGGGCCAGAGTGACAGCATATTCATATATGGGAAGAGTTGAGAGGAGAGCCTTTATGAGGGTGGTCATGCCCACCAGGTTTAGCCACGACAACCCCCAACTGTGGAGAAACCCTCTCATTTTTTCGATCTGCTTACTCCAAATCTCAAACTTGACAACTTCTTTTGCCAAGGGGAGACCAAGATAAGTAAAGTGGCTCCAATTTCTTTGGACAGGGATGTCCATGATTAGAGAGATTCTTTGCATGATTTGAAGAGAGACATTCCACGTGTAGATTTTGCACTTGTTTTTGTTTAGCAATCCCCCTGAGACTGCTAGGAAGGTGTCCAAGATTCTCTTAAATCTTCTTGCAATTAAGCTTGAGGCTCCCCCAATTAAAAGGGTATCATCGGCGAAGAGCAAGTGATTAATCTCTTTTATTCCTTTCGCTATGTTGATCCCTGTGATCTCCTTTTGCTTTCGAAGATTTTCCAGGTGTATGCTCAAGGTTTCAGCCATAATGATGTAGAGGAAGGGCGAGAGGGGGCAACCTTGCCTCAGTCCTCTGGAGCTTTTGAAGTAACGACTGGGCCTACCATTGATTAGTGGGGCTATCCAAGGGTTTGAAATACATTTCATAATGATGTTTATGAATTTATTAGATATTCCAAACTTCTGAAGAACCTCAACTAGGAATTGATGATTGACCCTGTCAAAGGCATTTGCCATGTCGAGTTTTATGATCATACCTCTTTCCTTTCTATTGATGCTGCTGTGGATTGCTTCTTGGATCAAGATGACATTGTCCATTATTTGTCTTTTAAGAACAAATCCTCCTTGGTTCTCTGATATAAGGGAAGGCAGAAGCTTTTTCAGTCTATTTTCCAGGATTTTGGTTACTATTTTGTATGAAACGTTGCAGAGAGAGATAGGTTTGAATCGATCAAAGGAGAGGGGATTGGGATCCTTAGGAATAAGCGCCAGATGGGAGGTTTTAGTTTTTTCACCCATCTTATTTTTTTGAAGATGTTTTTAACCATCCTTACGAAGTCTTTCTTTATAATATCCCAGTGATTCCGGAAGAAGACAACAATGAAGTCGTCGGGACCAGGGGCCTTGTCCGGCTGCATACTGAACACGGCCAACCTTATTTCCTCCTCCAAAACATCCTGATCCAACTCATTGTTTTGATGCGCGTTGATTTTACACTTGACTGATTGCAGAAAGTCCACGATGTCTGTTGGGTCCCTATAATACTAGTGATTACCCATTACTATTGTAGTTATACCCCTGATTAATATTGTTATGCCACTATTTCCCCCATATTGTTATTACTGTGCCCCATAGAATCCCTCTATTGTTATTTTTGTGGCTTTATATTATTATTGTTAGGTCGGCTAGATTATATTGTGACTCCTTAGACTCATATATATAGAAACGAGGTTTTTTCATTTGAATCATCTAAGAATTGTTCATTTATGTAATGTAAAGGAGGTTGCCCCCTCGAAGAGGTTGAATTCTAAGGCGTTGATCTATCTTTCCTATCTTTTCTGGCTGGTTTCATAACATTTGGTATCAGAGCTTTGGATTCTAGGGTTTCACTGCTCCAAATAGGTCATCGTGGCATTTTCGCTATAAATTTTTTTCTGTGAAGTTTCAGAAGTCGCAAAAAAAACCCATTTGAGAAGAAATCGGTTTGAATCTTGGGTCTGAAATTTACAGCTTTTCGTGCTATATTTGCAGAGATATGATCTGAGGATGTTGGTCTTTTTGCAGACTCCTGAATTACATTCCAAACAGGTGACCTGGGGAAAATAGTCATAACTTGCTCTCTGGGGATTGGATTGAAATTTCGTAAGAAGGTACAGAAAGAGGACGGACCGTAGTTTCTTGTATGCATTTTTCAGATCCAAAGGTAGAAACAGTGACTCGCGGAACATCGTACAAGTTCGCTCTACTGAACTAGTCTATAATCAAGTCACTGTGGGAGATTTCACATAACTCTTCTTTGGAGAATCCAATTTGGGTCAAACTTATGGCATTGGAAAGAGGACACGGAGGGCTACTACAAGTCACCAATTCAGAACTAGATGATAGGAAAGTACAGAGATACATCAGAGGCAATATCGAGCTCCTACAAAGTGAAGAAAGGTGTGTAGATTTTCTTAAATTTTTGCTTAAGCTTGGTTTGAAAATTTATTTTGAAGGAATTCAAAGGGCATAGTAGAGCATTATTATTGGTAACTGATGCCTCGAGGAACGAAAATGAAAACACCTAGTAAGGAACTTGAGAGCTCTAGCATGACTCATGAAGAAGAGGAAGAAATGCAACATGATATATCAAAATTACAAGACCAAGTGCAACAACTGTCCCTTACACAAAAAGGAACAGAATCTAAGATGGATGGTTTAAAGAAAGGTGTAGAAGCTAAAATGGACTATTTAAAGAAAGGCGTAGAAGCTAAGATGATTGATGTGGAAGCTAAGATGGATGATTTGAAGATAGATTTGAAGACTGACATGGACAAACTGAGGATAAATGTGAATAAGTTGCTACAAGAAATGGGCACTAAGGGTGAAAGGGTACTAAAGGAAACTCATGATAAGAATAAAAGAAATGTTAATCATGATCCCATAGATGCTAATGTTGGATCAAAGACTCACCATATTCCAAAAATCGATATGGGGAAGTTTGATGGCAAGGATCCTGCCACATGGATATTACAGATGGAGCAATTCTTCGATCTCAATAATGTGCAAAACACACAAAAGGTACGTATGGAAACTTTATATTGGAACCAAATCAGTTTGTATGGTATCAGTGGCTTTTGCTCTGTAAACAAATTTATCACTTGGCGCAATTTTACGGAAGAATTGATACACGTTATTGATACAAAGCCAAACACTTTTTTTAGCCAATTGATAAGTCTCAAACAAAAGGGTCCAATAATGGAGCACATTGAGGAGTTCCAAAAATTGAACATAAGGGTAAAAGATATTCCAGAGGAGCATAGGATTGATGTGTTCATAGGGTCTTTAAAGGATAATATCCAACATGATGTTCGCCTTTGGGAACCTGATTCATTAGAGAAGGCATTCAGGTTAGCAAGAAAAATGGAAAGCAAAATTATGGCACCAGGAAGCATACCACTCACAACTATAAAGACGGAAGTGTTGTTGCCCCTAGTCTTCCACAACCTATAAGGTTGACACCACAACAATTGGAAGAAAAACGAGCAAAAGGGCTTTGTTACAGTTTAGTTGATAGAAAATACACTAAAGGTCATAAGTGTGCTGAGAAAATATTCTACCATGATTGTTGAAGAGGAAGAAGAAAAGGAGCAAGAATGGTCAAAAGAAGAGGATATACTCCAGGAACAAAGCCTAGATTAAGAAAAAATAAATATAACCATATCTTGTAATGCATTGGCGGGAATTACCACTCCTCAAACCATCAAGATAGAAGGACAAATCAAGAAGAAAAAGGTAATAGTTTTGATTGATTCAGGAAGCACCCACAATTTTATATATTGTAAGGTAGCAAAAGAATTGAATTGCTTTCTATATCTAGCACCAGAGTGTCAAGTGATGATTGTAAATGGAGGAACAATAAATTGCTCTGGAAAGTGCCATAATATCAAGCTATCCATGGGAGAATACATTTTGACTAGCCCAATGCTTTCCATTCCAATGGGAGGTGCTGATGTTGTACTAGGAGTCCAATGGCTACAATCCCTGGGTATAATAGCTTTTAATTTTCAAGAACTTTTCATCAAATTTTCTACGGAAGGAAAGGAAGTTGAATTAAGGGTATTGCAGGGAAACCAGGAAACGTAATAAGCTCTAATGGTATGACAAAGATTCTAAAAAAGGAGCAAATAGGTGTAATTTCACAATTATGCTCGCTAGATGTTTCCACATCAAAACCATCTATCTCTCCAGATCTCCAAAAAGTTTTGGACAATCATTCCAAGGTATTTGAGACTCCCAAAGGTCTCCCACCTATGCATGATAATGATCATGCTATTCATCTGATTCCAGGAAGTGTTCCTCCGAACATCAGTCCATACAGATATCTGGTATAATTCAACCGAGTCAAAGTTCTTTCTCTGCTCCAGTGGTATTGGTGCACAAGAAGGATGGATCATGGTGCATTTGTTCGGATTATAGGGAGCTCAACAAGCTCACTATTAAAGATAAGTTCCCCATTCCTGTCATTGATGAATTAACTGGATGAATTGCATGGATCAATTTACTTCACCAAGTTGGATCTTCATTCAAGATATCATCAATCAGAATGAAGACTGAAAACATTCCGAAAACAACATTTAGAACTCATGAGGGTCATTATGAATTTTTGGTCATGCCTTTTGGCCTTACCATGCACCTTCAACATTTCAAGGTTTGATGAATTCAATTTTCAAACCATTCCTTAGAAAATTTGTGTTAGTATTTTTTGATGATATACTAATCTACAGCAAGTCTTGGAAGGATCATGTTGAACATGTTGACAGGGTGCTACAACTATTGGAGGAGAAACAATTATATGCAGAAAGATCCAAATGTTTCTTTGGAGTACAAGAGGTGGAATATCTGGGTCATATTGTATCTCATGAAGGAGTGAAGGTAGACCCTAGAAAAATTAAATCCATTAAGGAATAGAAAATCCCCACATCCATAAAGCATCTGCGAGGATTTCTCGGGTTGACAGGGTATTATCGCAAGCTTGTTAAGAATTATGGGAAAATAACAGCACTAACAACACTATTGAAGAAAGATGCATTTTCATGGACCCCAGAAGCAACAAAGGCCTTCGAACATCTTAAAGAGGCAATGTGCCAAGCACCGGTCTTAGCTACACCAGACTTCACAAAAACCTTCATTGTGGAATGTGATGCTTCAAGAAATGGAATTGGTGCTGTTCTAATGCAAGATGAAACACCCATTGCATTTGAAAGCCGTCCAATCAAGGGAAAGTTTTTAAACAAAGCTATTTATGAGAAGGAAATGTTGGCAATACTCCATGCAATTAAGAAATGACAACCCTACCTAATGGGAAGACACTTCAAGGTAAAAACTGATCATGATAGCCTTAAATACTTTTTAGAACAAAGATTATTCTCTGAAGAGCAACAAAAGTGGGTCACAAATATGTTGGGTTATGACTTTGAAATCATCTAAAAAAAAGGGAAGCAAAATTTGGTGGCAGATGCACTCTCAAGAAAGAATGAGGATGTGGCAGCATTGTTGTGTTCCATTTCTATTATCCAACGAGATTGGACAAACGAAGCAAGGGAGGAATGGAAGAATGACGAAGAAGTGTGGGAACTTATTCGAAAGTTAGAACAAGATTCTAGCTCGTCGGATACATTTAGCTTGCAAAATGATTCGTTATGGTACAAAGATCGCTTATACCTATGTAAGAATTCCTACCTAAAAAAAAAGATTCTTATGGAATTGCACACTTCTCCCTTAGGAGGGCACTCAAGATTTTTAAAAACTTACCACAGGGTTAAGAAGGATTTTTTTTGGGATGGCCTTAAAATAGATATTCAAAAGTTTGTGGCAGAATGTTTGGTTTGCCAACAAAATAAAGTTGAAACAATTAACACACCAGGTCTACTACAACCTTTATCCATTCCGAGCCATGTTGGGTGGAGGTTCAAATGGATTTTATCACAGGTTTACCCAAGTCTGAGGGAAAGAGTGTCATCATGGTGGTAGTTGACAGACTTACCAAGTATGCACACTTTTATGCATTATCACATCCATTTAAATCCAGTAAAGTTTCTACTTCATTTATGGAGACAATTCAAAAGCTACATGGAAACCCAAAGATTATTGTAAGTGACAGAGATCCCATTTTTCAGTGGAAATTTTTGGACAAAATTATTTTCTTGTCTTGGTACTCAGTTAACTAATAGCTCATCTTATCATCCTCAATCTGATGGACAAACTGAGATAGTAAACAAATGTTTGGAAGGATATCTTCGTTGCTTTGTATCTGATAAACAAACACAATGGGTCAAATGGTTTCCTCTGGCTAAATGGTGGTATAACACTTCCTTCCATATAGCAACAAAAATCACCTCATTTATGGCACTTTATGGGTATCAGCCACCATCCATCACATCATATTTGAGAGAAAATCCTAAGGTTCAAGCAGTGGAACATCACATCGAGCATCAACAACAAGTCCTCTAACTCTTAAAGGATAACCTTGTGTTGGCACATAATAGAATGAAACAACAAGTAGATCAACATCACAGCGAAAGAAGTTTTGATGTAGGTGATTGGGTATTCCTACGGCTACAACCATATAAGAATATGTCCCTCAAGCAAGCTAAGAAGGATAATAAATTATCACCAAAGTATTATGGTACGTACAAGGTGTTGCAAAAGATTCGTACTATGGCATACAAATTGGAGCTTCCTGCAGCTTCTCGATTGCATCCAGTTTTCCATGTTTCATGTTTAAATAAGGTTATAGGCGATAATCTCCCAGTTCAAACAATATTGCTAGAACTTGACGAGGAAGGAAAAATTATATTGGAACCAGAAGCATTCATAGAAACAAGAACTCGACAGCTACGAAATCGATTAATTTCAGAGTATCTTATCAAGTGGAAGAACTTATTTGTTGAAGGTTCCACATGGGAGGATGAGAATTTTATACAGAAGCATCCAGAACTACTCAAGCATTGAGGACAACACTTTTTTGAAGGAGAGGGGCATGTTGGGTCTGTATAATACTAGTGATTACCCCATTACTATTGTAGTTGTACCCCTTATTAATATTGTTGTGCCCCTATTGTCTCCATATTGTTATTACTATGCCACATAGAATCCCTCTATTGTTATTTTTGTGGCTTTATATTATTATTGTTAGGTCAACTGTGTTATATTGTGACTCCTTAGACTCCTATATATTGAAAGGATTTTTTTTCATTTGAATCATCCAAGAATTGTTCATTTATGTAATGTAAAGGAGGTTTCCCCCTCGAAGAGGCTGAATTCTAAAGCGTTGATCTATCTTTTCTATCTTTTCTTGAGCTGGCTTCATAACAGAGCATAGTAGGTGGTTACTAATATTAGGTCAAGGAGGTATGTGACAACTCATATCAGAGCTCTAAGTTAAAATATTGTGGCCTAAGGGTCAATCTGCACCGGTAAGATATGATGAGTTGTAGGTCCTCAACGAGGTCCTAAACGAATAAGAGATTTCACTTAAGGGTTTGGTTAGAAAATTTCTATAAGGAAAAATATTCCAGTGAGTTCTAGAGTAGTTCCAAAGGCCTTAGAAGCCATAAAGATTGCAAATAAATCTTAAAATGATTTATTTTAGGAATGACTTTGAGTAATTTTGAACCAAGGTTGTTTGAAGATATGGATTTTGAAAATAGCTAAAGTTTGATATATTAATGAAGAATGGAATCTCCTATATTGCTTGACAAGCATGTAAGTATGTGTGTTTCCAATTGCACAAAAGGATCACTTAAAAATAGAAGTAGTCCAAAACCTTCATTAAGATTACTAGATTTTTATTTGTAAGGGAATAATTAACCATAGCCTCTGTGCCGTGAAGGCTACAAGTTCAATGATCTCTGTGGTTTGCATTCTCCATGTGGAATCACTATGTGAAAAGAAAAATATGTGACTCACTTTATGGGTTATAATAATGTATTTAAGGTTTGCAATGGTATAGTTGATGGCCCATGTTATCTATGTTATGCATTATGCATCATTGTTTGAATTTGATCCATCGAGGCTCGTTTTAGCTATGATACAAATTATTCACTATGTCTCGTATTGCATAAGATATATGTCAATAATATTATCGACTATGATCATAGGAATATGATCATGATGTATGTGTTGGGTTGTGTTATATTCTTTCCACAACTATCCCATGTAGTTAATCGGGTGGTTAGAGGGGGGGGCTGGCAGAGCCCCCCCTTTGTTGTGCCCATTGTGTAGCGAGGGGAGATCTTGTAGTTAAATTATAATCATATTAAATGAAATTGATATCCTTTGCAACAAACAATGTCAATGGAGAATAATGTGATACATTAAAGCAATAACTATATATAGCCAAAAATTGAATTAATAAATTTTCAATCTTTAGAATCCAAAATAGATTCCTTGTAACGTAATGAAAATTAATAGCTTATACTAGTAGTATATGACATGGAAATTGGGTAGATAAAACAATATAGAATACTAGTATTTTAGATTCATGATCAATTTTAGTAATGTTAATGCAACAAGTTTTTTTTTTAGTATGAGATGGACCTATGTTACACTTAGCTTACTCTAGCCTAGCCTATCCTAGCCTGATTTAGCAAAACTACATCTATTCTAGCCTAGCCTAGTTAAGTCTAGCCTACAGTGGTCTATCCTAGTTTACTGTAGCTTAGCCTATCCAACTCTAGCCTAACTTACTCTAGCATAATTGTTCCCGGCCTACTTTCACCTAGCTTAGCATACTCTAGCCTATCCTAGCCTATCCTATCCTAGACAAGCCTAGCTTCTAGTAGGTTGGCCTGCCCTAATCTATCCTAGCTTAATTTGGCCTAACCTAGCCTCACCTATTCTAGGCTACCATGGCCTACATTACTCTAGCCTAGCCTATTGTAGCCTATTGTAGCCTAGCTTACTTTAGCCTAGCATACTGTAGCCTACAGTAGACTAGCCTACATTACATTAGCCCTAGCATAGCCTACTTTATCCTCACATAGCCTACTTTATCCTCACCTCCTCCACCTTCACCTCCTCCTCCACCACCTCCTCCTACTCCACCCCCACCACCACCTTCACCTCCTCCTCCTACGCCTCCACCTCATCACAAAACCTAAAAAAAAACCAAAATTGCATATCATTTCATTCTCTTTATTTATAATACTGCATATCATTTCATTCTCTTTATCTAGAATACTTATTGATTAATTCTTTAGAGTGATAATTAAGATATCAATATATACATGATAATATAACAAATAGTATCAAAAGCTATTGACAAAAATCACACCCAAGTTAATATTTATTTTTAATGTCCAAAACTATTTAAAATCAATAGATTAATTATATAAAATATTAAAAAAATAAGATAAACAAAAAGCAGAATTACGATAGACATAAATTCTGGTAACATACAAACACAACACGACAAAACTTCATCAACACTCCACTGGTCGTAAGCGTTATTATTGTTGTGTTCCATCGTACTTCGTGGAAATTATTGTTATGTTATGGGTTCTATTTTCCTCACGGAAGCCCCTGTGGCTTGAGCTAACAATTTTTAGTTTGCAACATATGCAACGTTTTTCTGTGGACAGTACATATATAATATAATTTTTGTTTTTTAAAGAACTTGTGCTATTGCATTTATATACTGAATAATTTGATTTTCCCTAAACTAATCATTTACTTTCATGATAATCACTACATTTCCACGAAATAAGAAATTAACCATATCAAGAAAATGGATTCATGAAGAGTTTTGACAACTTCCATGTGATCTTCCTATCCCGTAGACTTCATACAAATCTTTAATAATTGCTTTGGAGTAATGCAGAAATGCAAACTTTTTATTAGAAAATCAATCCACACGATAACGTCCTCCGCAGATATGTTCAAACGTAGATTGTCTGCCGCATATTTATTCCTCTTGCCAGCAGTTGTCATGGATCACCATCTGTCAGAAATGGTATTGCGTGAGTATAACCACTCGCCGCCTTTGCAGAAACCACAAATTGAATGTCTGGAAGTGAACAGGCTCCCAAGATAAACAACAACAACATTGTGGATCGAACACACGACATCATATATTCAGTCTGAGCTTCTGCAAGAAAGATACATAGAAGCGTGGATCGAACACATGACCTTCATATATTCAGTCTTACGCTCTCCTAACAAACACACAGAGGCAACAACATTGTGGATCGAACACGACCTTCGTATATTCTGTTTGACTTATTTTTTTTAATGGGCACACATTGAAACAATTGGGAGAGATTGCTATTTTGAAATCTGGCCTTAACGATGAAGAAATAACTATGAATTCTAGATTAACTAAATGCTAAAGTTGAAGAGATTGTGTTGTGAAATCCGCCTTGAACGATGAGGAAAGACTACGAGCTCTTAACTAGATGTTAGGGTTGAGTTAAATAGATATTAATTACAACAAACCAAAAAAAGAAAAACGAAAAAAAGCAAAACGTTACCCTAAATTTAGAAAGCGGAATATTAAATACATTATTGAAAATGCCAAAAACAAAACCAAAAAAGTTGCGATGGTCAAATCCGCTCGCAAGAAGCGGCTCAAATTTCTCCACTAGCTCTTAACTAAATGTTAGAGTTGAATTCAACAAATATTAATTACAATAGCCTAAAAGCAAAAAGTTATCTAAATTTAGAACACTTAATATTAATTTCGTTCTTGAAAGTTACACCAAAAAAAACAACAGGTAACTTTGAATTAAAAAAACAAAGGAAAAAAAATAATTAACTTTTAACTTTGAATTAAAAAAAAACAAACAAACAAAAATAATTAACTTTTAAATTTTAAAAAATGTAGAGTAAAAATTAAAAGCTAAATTTAAAAAAAAACAAATGAAAATAATAAACTTTTAATTTTGAATTAAAAAAAACAAACAAACAAAAATAATTAACTTTTAAATTAAAAAAAAAAATGCAAAGTAAAAAATTGAAAGTTAGATTTAAACAAAAAAAAACACTCAATTTCTTGTGAGGTAAAAGATTGGAAATTTCAAGGTTAGTAAGTCTGAATTGTTGATGGAAAAATTAAAATTTAAAATTTAAAATAACATTGATTTGCTTTTAAAGTAAAAAATTGGAATCAAGTAGAACGTAAAATATAGAACCCATTTCTATCTAAATTGTAGTTTGAAATTGACATATAGTAACCTTGTTATAATAACTAATTTAGAACATACCTTGAATGTGGAAGAACAATAAATTCAATCAAATCTACTTGACATATAACCCTATAAGCTAGTTGGGCATACAACCCTTTCTTCTCAATAACATTATGAACTTCTTGAAAATGGATCGTAGACTTCAGTAAGATTATTTAAATTTCTCTTTTTGAAATCTTTATATTTTGGTGTATGTTGCGAATGGATATACTTTGTTCTCTATCTTTAAGTTGAATATGACAACCAAATTTATCAATTTAAAGGGTTTAGTTGATGCCAATTAGTTAAAATTTGAATAGAATATGTAATGGAACAACAATTTACATGACTATTAGTATAATTTTGTGTGAGATTTGTAGGATAAAACAAAGGTGACTACTCCAGTATAACTAAAATGGCATCAGAAGCTTACAAAATCCAAAAAAAGTTGAAGGGAACATAGATTATTTTCTACTTCAAAATATATTCTTGTTTAAAAAATTATAATTTTAATAAACACCAAAATAAAAGTTACAAAATTCTTTTTGAAATGTTGTAAAATTCATAGGGTTCAGTATTAAGGGCACATGCTTTGGTATTTAGCGTTTAGGGCTTATAACACTTTAGTAAATGCTTTTAATAAAAACTTAAATAAAAGTTACAAAATGATTTTTAAAATTCTATAAAATTATTTTGGTTTAGTGTTTAGGGTTTATGGTTTGGGGTCTAAAAGATTTTGAAATAATTAGGGTTTAGGGTTTCTAAAAATTTAGTAAATTCTGTTAATAAACACTTAAAAAAGTTACAAAATGTTTGTTAAAATGTTATATAATGCATAATGTTTACTGTTTAGGGCTTAAAATGTTATAAAATTCTTATCATTTAAGGTTTAAAATTTTATAAAATGCTTTTAATAAATATATAAAAAAGGTTAAAAAACACATTTTATTATGTTATAAAATGACTATTGTTTAGTGTTTACATTTTAAAAACACTTTAGTAAAATATTTTAATAACTACTTAAAAAAAGGTATAAAACACTTTTTAAAATGTTATAAAACGCTTATGGTTTAACATTTAGGTTTTAAAATGTTATAAAATACTTAGGGTTTATGGTTGAGAGCTTAAACTATTATAAAGTGCTTAGCATTTATGGTTTAAAATGCCATAAAATGCTTTAGGGTTATAACTCTTTAGTAGTGTCATAAAATGCTTAGGGTTTACGTTTGAGCTTTTAGGGGTGAGGGTTGAAAATGCAATAAAATGCTTAGAGTTTAGTGTTTAGGGTTTAATGTTTCAAAACACTTTTTAAAATGTTATTGAATGCTTAGAATTTAGGGCTTAAAATCTTATAAAATACTTAGGGTTTAGGATTTATCCTTTAGGGTTTAAAACACTTAGTAAAATATTTTAATAAATACTTAAAAAAAGTTACAAAGAACTTATAAAAATGTTATAAAATGCTTAGTGTTTAGGGTTTAGGATTTAAAATCTTATAAATTACTTAGGGTTTAGGGGTGACGGTTTAAAATGTGAGAAAATGCTTAGGGTTTATGGTTTATAAAACTTTAGTAAATTCCTTTAATAAGAAAAATAGAAAAAGTTACAAAACACTTGCTAAAATGTAATAAATTTCTTAGGATATAGGATTTAGCATTTATGGTTAAAAATGTTATAAAATTCTTAGGGTTTACAGTTTATGGTTTTAAAAGTTACAAGACACTTGATAAAATGTAATAAAATGGCTAAGTTTTAGGGTTTATAACACTTAAAAATGTTACAAAACACTTGTTAAAATGTTTTAAAGCACCTAGGATTTAGGGTTTAGGGTTTCAGGTTTGGGTTTTAAAATGTTGTAAAATTCTTAGGGTTTAGGGTTTGGGGTGTGGGTTTTAGGCTTTAGTGTTTATGGTTTATAATGCTTTAAAAAATTAATTTAATAAATACTTAAATAAAAGTTACAAAACAGTTTCAAAATGTTATAAAATGATTAGGGTTTAACGTTTATGATTCATGGTTTGGATTTTAGGGTTTATGGTTTAGTGTTTATAACACTTTAGTAAATGATTTTAATAAACAGTTAAATAAAAGTCACAAAACACTTCTAAAATGGTTATAAAATCATTATAGGTTTATGGTTTAGGGTTTATAACACTTTAGTAAATTCTTTAATAAGCACTTAAGTCAAAGTTACAAAACACTTTATAAAATGTTATAAATAGGTTACGGTTTAGGGTTTAGGGTTTACCATTTAGGTTTTTGGTTTTAGTGTTTATTGTTTATAAGAATTTAGTTCTTTTAGTGTCTAGGCTTTAGCCTTTAAGCATTAGGCAATAGGGTTTGGGGTTTGGGTTTAGGGTCTAGGGTTTATTAGGGATTGTAGTAGTAGTAAATTAGTAGTAGTAATAAAATTTACAAAACACTTTTTAAATTGTTGTAAAATTCTTAGGGTTTAGTGTTTACAGTTTACAGTTTGGGGTTTACAGTTGGGAGTTTAGGATTTAAGGTTTCTCATTTAGGTTTTAGTGTTTAGGGTTTTTAAAATGTTATAAAATTCTTAGGGTCTAAGGTTTAGTGTTTGGGGATTAGGAATTAGTATTTAGGGTTTATAAAACTTTAGTAATACTTTGATAAACACTTAAATAAAAGTTACAAAATGTTTTTAGATGTGTTATACAATTATTAGTGTTTAGGGTTTAGAGTTTAGGGTTCGGGGTTTAGGGTTTGGGATTTAGGGTTTAGGGTTTACGGTTTAGAGTTTAGGGTTGATGGTTTACAAAATGATTTTTAAAATGTTATAAAATCCTTAACATTTAGGTTTCATGATTTAGGGTTTAAGGGTTTGGGGTTTAGGATTTAGGGTTTAACATTTAGGGTTTGGGGTTTAAGGTTGAGGGTTTAGGGTTTAGAGTTTGGGGATTTAGGGTTTGGGGTTTCAGGTTTATTGTTTAAGGTTTATAAAACTTTAGTAAATTATTTTAATAAACACTTAAATAAAATTTACAAAACATTGTTTGAAATGCTATAAAATGTTTAGCGTTTAGGGTTTCTGGTTTAAGATTTGATGATTAGGGTTTAGGGTATAGGGTTGACGGTTTAGGGTTTAGGATTTAAAACACATTAGTAAATTCCTTTAATAAACACTTAAATAAAAGTTACAAAATTCTTTGTAAAATGTTATAAAATGCTTAGGGTTTAGAGTTTAGGGTTTCAGGTTTAAGGTTTATAACAGTTTAGTAAATTCCCTTAATAAACACTTAAATAAAAGTTACAAAATGATTTTTAAAATGTTGTACAATTCTTAGGTTTTAGGGTTTAGGGTTTATAACACTTTAGTAAATGCTTTTAATAAACACTTAAATAAGATTTACAAAATTCTTTTAAAAATGTTATAAAATGCTTAGCATTTAGGGTTTAGGGTTTTAGATTTGGGGTTTGGGGTTTGGATTTTACAATTTATGTTATAAAATGCTTAGCATTTAGGTTTTGGGGTTTAGGGTTTAGAGTTTAGGTTTTAAAATTTATGGTTTATAGCACTTCAGTAAATGCTTTCAATAGACACTTAAATAAATGTTAGAGAACACTTTAAAAAATGTTATAAAATACCTATGTTTTAGGCTTTAGGGTTTAGTGTTTAGGGTTTACGGTTTGGGTTTTAGGGTGTAGAGGTTAGTTTTAATAACACTTTATTAAATTATTTCAATAAAAACTTAAATAAAATATACAAAACCCTTTTTAAAATGTCATAAAATGCTTAGGGTTTATGGTTTAGGATTTAGGGTTTGGGGTTTAGGGTTTAGGGTTTAGTGTTTAAGGTTGAGGGTTTAGGGTTTGTAACACCTTTGTAAATTATTTTAATAAACACTTAAATAAAAGTTACAAAACAATCATTAAAAAGTTATAAACTCCTTTGGTTTTAGTGCTTAGGGTATAGGCTTTGGGATTTAGGGTTTAGGGTTTATAACACTCTATTAATTGATTTTAATAAACACTTAAATAAATGTTACAAATCGATTTTTAAAATTTTATAAAACGCTTTGGGTTTAGTGTTGAGGGTTTAGGGTTTAAAATATGATAAAATGATTAGGGTTTAGGGTTTATAAGACTTTTCTAAATGATTTTAATAAGCACTTAATTTTTTTTACAAAATGTTAGTTAAAATGTTATAAAATGCTTAGGGTTTCACGTTTAGGTTTTAAAATATTATAAAATCCTTAGTGTTTAGGGTTTAGATTTTAAGGCTTATAGCACTTTAGTAAATGATTTTAATAAACACTTAAATAAAAGTTACAAAAAGCTTTCTAAAATTTTCGAAAATGTTTAGGGTTTATGGTTTACGATTTATAACAGTTTAGTAAATGCTTTTAATCAACGCTTAATTAAAAGTTACAAAATGCTTTTTCAAATATTATAAAATTCTTAGCGTTTAAGGTTTAGGTGTTAGGATTTATGTATTGGGGTTTGGATTTTAGAGTTTATGCTTTATGGTTTAGGGTTTATAACAATTTAGTAAATGATTTTAATAAACAGTTAATAAAAGTTGCAAAATGCTTTTTAAAATGTTATAAAATGGCTAGGGTTTAGTGTTTGGGGTTTAGGTTCTAGGATTCATGGTTTATAACACTTTAGTAATTTCTTTCAATTAACACTTAAATAGGTATTACACAACACTTTTTAAAATGTTATAA
>APFE030790893.1:18620-46077 GCA_000404065.3 Pinus taeda
GTACTACTATGGTCCCTAACTTCATTTCCCTGCTCATTGATCAGATGAGAGGTACTTCCCATGAGTCCCAGACTGCATGGGTAGGATGCCTCGACAGGAGAACTTAATCAATCTTGTACTCATAGGAGAACACATCGATCCTGCTACAATCGCCATGGAGAACACATCAATCCAGGCTGCCATGGAGAACACATCAATCCAGGCCTCACAGGAGAACTAATCATCCTGCTACACAGGAGAGCGAATCATCCTGTTCCACAAGAGGGCGAATCATCTTGTCCCACACGAGAGCGAATCATCTTGTTCCAGAGCACACCACGAGGGGAGGGTGAGTGACCCTATGGTCGTATGTTGTTCCAGTAGAACTGCAAGCCCCTTAGAGCTCCCAGAGCTTAATGTATGCAACATGCAGGACCCTTTTACAAAGGTCTCTCGATGACTCCAAGTCGTTCGGGAAAATCACAAATTTGATCTTTCCTCGGGGCTCTGTCCTGTACATCATCTTAGTGCGATGGAGCCTCCTTGATCATCGACTTACCATATCCCAGATAAGGCAGTATTTGATGTCTATCTGCTGGAGCAATTGTCAAATATGGGATTCCTCAATAATCGAATCCCACCTCTGGCTGTCACAGAGAATCACAGTGGTATTCATCTTGTGTACAAACAGCTCTCTGAAGAGCTTCAGCAAACCGATTGTCTCACAGAAGGCCAACCTATCAGCAATGTATTTTGCCTTGGTGTTGCTCAGAGTCACCGATTTCTGCTTCCTACTCATCCAGGATATCGAGGCAGATTCCAAAGAGAAACAACACTGAGAAGCGCTCTAGTGATCCTCCATACTGTCTGCCCACTCATCATTTGAATAATCATGTGGTTTCATATTTTCGGCAGTGTATCTCAATCCATGAGAGATTGTGCCCTGAAGATATCTCAGAAGATTCTTGACACCAATCCAGTGAGGCTCAAATATGAGCTTCACCATGCTAACTGCATCCCATATGTCCAGACGGAGGTTCTCCAAGTACATCAACGCGAATGAGTTTATGAAACTCAGGTATTTCCCAAATCTGGTCCGACATCATTACCATATAACTTCTGAAAGTTAAGATCCTCGAGGCAGTCACAAGCTTGCAACTTATCTTCCCACATTCAGAATCCAACTCCCTCTATCTCCTATAAATGAGAGGGTCTGCACCTGTTAGACATAGGTGCCGGTATGAGAGGTTTATCATCCACAACCTTTGAGTAATGGTTTGGATCGGTTTCACTCCTAGTGTATCTCAACTGCATTAGATAGCTATCAATCCTCTCATACTACGCCCGAGGTGTTTTGCTTCAAGCCATAGAGGGCTTTCTTCCACCTGTATACATGAGATTCCCGATCATGAGTCTTAAACTCCTTGGGTTGTTCCAAGCATGTGGACCTGCTGCATGAGGGGAATGGTCCCCTTATAATATTTTCCTTTGGTACATTTCAGACATGTACATTCATGCTCCTTTTTGAATTCAGGCATCCTAGTCACCATCTAACTCACAAACCTCCGGTGTTGAGTCAATGGACATGGTCCCCAGTGAACTTCCTGCAACTCGATACAACCCTAAACTCAAAAACATCTTTGAAAGATCTATTTTCAAACACGTATCTTTCCATCGATAAGTGCCGCCCTGTAACCTTTGACTTCCATTTCCGAGATGGACATCAGGTTCTTCTTGCGATCAGGTACATAAAAGAGGTTCTAGGGTTTCTTGCTTTCATGGAAGAGTCGACCATTTCCCTGATGACTTGCATTACCAGTCATTCCTTTGATTATTGAAGATGTCCCAGGAATGGTTGTTATCTTCATCAAGGGATGTGTCTCTGCCATTCAGACACTCCTTTGCATAACGGCCGAACTTATTTCAACAAGGCATCTGCCTTTCCTTCCACCCTTAGATCCGAACTTCCCAATGAAGTGATCTTTAGATGGGCCATCAAAAACTTCCGTTGCGCCATTTTGATAACATTCTCTGCTTTGACTTCACCCTAGGTGAATTATGAGGAACCCATTGATCCTTTTGTCTTGTCCCAACTGCCTTTGGTGATTGCTCTTTCACTCTTGCTTGGGCATTGTCTTCACCTTAGCTCTGATACCATGTTAAGTTTAAGTATGTTCTATGCTAGAGAAATTTATTTAATTTTCATAGTTAGCAATCACATCAGCATTAAGATAAATTGCAGGTAGAACATAAATATAAATCGCAGAAGACAAGCCAAGGCAAGAGGACACAAGATATGGCACGAGCCAGGAACAAACCCCACAATGTGTGGGGAAACACTTTCATCAAATCTTCTTTTATCTTCAAAGTTCAGCAGAGAAAGAGAGAGAGTACATTTACAACAGAAGTCAACACTTTGTCTTATCTAGATCTAGCATAGATCATTTCGTATAACGATGAGATCAGTTGAAGACATTCTACTTCAACTGATACCTATCATCGTGCTGCATCTGGTCCTCTTGCTGCACCACTGCATACTACACCATGCTGCACTAATCATGATTATTATCATGCTGCTCATGTCCACGATCTCATCCATCATCATCATCAAGCTGTCCATGCTCATGATTTCATTCATCATGATGTTGTCTATGCTCCATGCATCATCGTGCTTCCCATGCACATCATACATCACGCTGCTCATATATCATGCATCATGCTGCTTACATATCATGTTGCCCAGATGCTGTCCATATACATCATGCATCCATATGCTTCTTTATATATCATGTTGCCCAGATGCTGCCCATATAACAATATATATGTTTTCACTGCGAGTATATATGTCCATTTTGTCAACCATATACATTTGCTGCGTATGACACTTTATATTCATTCTGGACCAGGGTATATATTACTGCCCAGCATCCAGCGTTTATGTTACAGTCCAATGACCAGTGCTTACATTCATCATAAATGTGACTACGTTCACAATGTATACTGCCTAGCGTATATACAGGACTGTCCAGCAAATATATATAACCATACCTGCAATGTATGACTATGCGTTTTTTGTATGGACCTGTGCGTACCCAGAATGGACTGCGTATGACTGTGCGGGATATATATATATATATATCATGACTGCATTGCGGGTCCATGATTGCGTTCCAAACAGCAGGGGTCATACATGAGTGCGTTTCATATATAGTTGCGTTCCCAACTGTGGGGAACATGTGGCCTCATGACAGCGACTCCAGAGGCATTTGAATATGCGTGAGTTCTGTGCTTCTATGGCAGTGAACAGATCTCTGCGTTTAGGGCATTAACTTGTCAATAGGTCTCAGCGTTTAGGTGTCTTCATGACTACATGGAAAGTGTCATCGTATTTATATATATATATATATCTATATATCTATATATATACTGCTATCATTACAGCGTATGAAATGTTGTGTGAAGATATTGTTGTCCCATGACCCGTGAATATCAGTCTTATTCCTTCCCTTACTGCAGTCCTTCCCTTACTGCGGTTTGATGTCTTTCCTTCCCTTATTGCAACTAGGCTCCACTACAGCATATAAGCTAGGGCATGTATTGATTGCGTGAATATCCCCCATGACTCCATGAAACCAGCGTACAACATATCCACCATGAACAACGTGTATTATGAGCAACGTATATCTTATAAGACTGCGTTGAATTAATCTAGGCCAACGTACTCTTTTTGTGACTCTCCTTCCAAAAACCCAAGACGTGGAGAGGAGATCACATGAAGAATGAGTGAGCCAATTGACATCAAAACTCTTCTATTTATACTAAAGCGAGGATGATGAATAGACACGTCGGTTGGGCTTCTAGAGCCTACATAATAGTTGGTCGACTTGATAATAATTTCATAAACAAAATAAATTCATATCCCATAATACTTATCGGAATCGGATGATCTTTGGATCAATCCTACACCTCTCGACGAGAGGGATCCAATAAAAATATCAGCTGCCATAAATAAGTTGACCCACATGGAGTTTGGCCCTAGTTGCCAATTTAACACCTTCCCTAGGGTCTTTATCAGAATATCAGCGACTTGCTCATCAGTGCCAAAGTGATGGAGCCTTATTGCTCATCGTTGTACCATATCCTAAATAAAGTGGTACCTAATATCTATATGCTTGGAGTGATCATGAAACACGAGATTCTCTGATAATCAGATCCCCCTTTGGTTGTTGCAGAGGATCATGGTGGTATCCAACACATTTCCAAACAACCCATTGAAGAGCTTCCTCAACTGGATAGCTTCACAGGAGGCCATACTAGCAGCTATGTATTCGCCCTGGGCGATGCTCAAGGCAACCGATTTCTGCTTCTTGGTCATCCAGGATTTCGAAGTAGAACCCAAAGAAGAACAACATCCAGAATTGCTCTTGCGATCCACCACATTGCCAGCCTAATTAGCATCAGAATAACCATGCAACCTCACATCTCTGGCAGTGTATCTCAGTCCATGACTGATTGTGCCCTGAAGAGATCTCACAATATTCTTGGCACCAATCCAATATATATGATGAGGCTCAACCATATATTTGCTCAATGTGTTAACTGCAAAACATATGTCCGGACGAGAGTTCACCAAGAACATCAGTGCTCCTATGAGTTAACAATATTTGTTGATTTGGGGTAGCATCGAATGTGCTCTGGCCATGAAAATTAGTGGAGAGTCTAAAGCACGTGAGATCTCTAAGACCCAGAAATGGTTTGGGCAAATTATAACCAATTTGGGAGATATTAAAATAATTAATATTTTTAATGGAGTTCCTAAGTCTAAACTTAGGAAAAATAAAATATTAATGGTTATTAATATAAAATTGAGTTAGAAGGTTCCAAAAGTCATGGATCAAGCCAAATCTAATCTTAGCCGTTGATTAGAGATGTAATCTCGGTCGTTGAAAGACCAACAGAAAAGTATAAGAGGAGGCTTGAGGGTCAATTGGAGAACACACCAGAGTGGTTAGTCATTCGATTTACTAGAGCAGGGTTTGCTAAGTAAAGTCAAATCAATGATCAATAGCGAGGGGCAGTGAGTACTGGATAGAGAGGCAGAGATAGTGCCGAGAGACCAGTACAGAGGCAGAGAGGCAAACGCAAAAGCCAGAGCAGGCCACGTAGAGCCCAACAGAGACAACGCAGAAGCCAGAGTAGGCCACGCAGAGCCCAACAGAGGCGACACAGAAGCCGGAGGGCCTGCGTCATCCATGCAGAGGGTAGCAGCAGTGACGCAAAGGGTCCGAGAGGCTGTGCAATTTCTCAGAGGGCTAACACAGAGGCTAGAAGGGCCAGCGTAGTGCTTCAAATTTGCTGGAGAGGGTTTCGTGGGATAGGTTTTTTGAATACTTGTTTCCAAATATAGAGGTATTACTGCCAGTTATTTTTCTTTGTCGGGTGAACTAGTTTGGCACCCAGTTGTACTCAAGGATATACTGCATAATAATAAATCCTTAGAATTGCTACACCGATTTTCCCGCAATGGATTTTTCCGGGGACGTGTTGTCCAAAAATAATGATGTCACTTGTGTGCTTGTTTTCTTTCAGCTATTGATCGGTAGATGTTGAGACTGTATTGTGTTTATTTCATTATTTATATGTTTTAAATAACTTGTTCACAATTAACAAGTAGAAGAAATAAACTAGAAGAATACATATTAAATTTCTAGCGGTAATACTTAGAAATTTCAACATGGTATCAGAGATTGGTTGCAGATGACAGGAGAGCTGAAGGCATCAGCGTAAGCAGAGCATTTGCAGCAGAATCAGTTGTCCCGAGTGATAGAAGTTGATCCTTGTAGAAAGCAACAGAAGAAGGGTTGACATAGAGGGACTGCATCATCAGTTTGGGCCAGAGAAAGGCCAGCTCAGAGGTCGAGGAGGGCAGAAAAAGGCTTATGAAGAGCCACGCAGAGACCAGGAGGGTTGACGCAGTTGGTTGAGGGAGCAGTTTTGCCAGTGTCGGATTGCGCAGAGCTTAGAGGCTCAGTCCTTCAATTGCTGGGGCATAGGAAGCTGTGGGTAGTTTGCAGGAGCGAAGCTAGTGGGGCACTGTGGGTAGAACAATACCTAACAGGGAAAAACCAACGTAGAGGGAGTTGCTACCAAGACAAATTTCTAGCCAAGGAATCCAGATCAGTGTTGCAGGTGCATAGAAGATCAGAGAGGTGCAACTTGACAATTGGCAAGAGGATTTCCAGAAGGGAAATCGAGACTCAGAGGGAGTCTAGCAAAGAACTTCCAGGCGGGAAGCAGATAGACTCAGTAGGAGTCGAAGAGAGCACTTCCAGAGGGAAGTAGAGAGACTCGGATGAGTAGACGAGAAGAGCAGAGAGATGGCCATGAATGGATTGAGGGATCAGGACAGGCTGGATGGGGCGTGAAACTTTGTGGTCTGGAAGGCCAGGATCCTGTCCATTCCAGATAGACATCGCATCAAGGCCTTCGCCTTGAGAAATGTGGCGATCCTTGTTGACCCGATTGATAATGAGAAGTACGAGGAGGCAATGGCCAAGGCGAAATGCATCATCCTTGATGGGGTCAAGGATCATGTGGTCCAACATATTGCCGAGAAGGAGACGATAACGGAAATGTGGGACGCCTTGAAGAAGTTGTACCAGCATACTTTTGTGCAGAGGAAGATGTTACTTGAGAATCAGCGGCAGTCATACTAGATGCAGAAAGGGGATCAGACAGATCATTTCCTCTGTCGGTTGAAGGAGATCCGAGACCAACTGACTTCCATAGGGGCCACACTGGATGAGGAGATGTTGGTGAGGACCACACTTAATGCAGTCTCTGAGGAGTGGGAGACATTTGTCCAAAGAATATTGGGCAGGGTGGATCTTCTAGATTGTGAAGAATTGTGGGCGACTCTTCGCTAAGAGGAGATCAGAAGGCTGAGCAAGATGAGAGGTAGTAGCAAAGGAGTCCGAATCAAGAAGGAAGAGGAAGAGGATGCTGCTCTGGCATCTGCGGAAAAGCAGGAGAAGAGGAAGAAAAAGGATCTCTCCAAGGTCAAATGCTTCAACTGTGGGGAACTGGGTCATTATGTGAACTAGTGTTCGAGGAAGAAGAGTAATGGAGAGGCGTCTGACTCTAAGGAAGCGCCAATGAAGGCGGAGAAGGAGGTCGAGGAAGATGATGATTGTGCCATGAGTGCTCATTTACATCTAGAGAAGAGGTGGGCAGACATCGAGCTGTAGTCAGGAAGACTACAGGTGATGAGGGATAGGATCCTTGAGGTACCCAAAATCTTGGATCAGATCCTTGCTACGGGAGCCCTAGAGAGAGAGTAGCAGGACTAGTGGATGTCGGTAGAGACAGATGCAGATGAAGCAGCAGAAAGTGCTACAGTGCAAGAGTCCCCGGGCAGCGCGAGGCTAGAAGGCTGCAACAGTGGGAGAGGCACGGAGAGTGTTGCAACAGTGTAGGATGGCACAGAGAGGTTTGCAGCGGTACGAGATGCAGGAAGTTGTTGCAGCAGCACATAGGTCAGTAGAGGGGGCACTTGTTAGCGGTAGAGAGAGCTTCAGCATGGGGAGTGTTTCTAGCCTGACAAGGATGTCAGAAGTTGGGTGGATCAGTTACTTCTCAGTCACTGAGTTGCAGTGCAGTAGTAGTTAGCAATAGCGCGATGCAGCATGATGAGAGGGGGTTGCAGTGCAGATGTAGTGTTGGGAGGATGGACCAACAACAACACGGATGCAGAGGGAGTTGTCGTATGGATGCAATAGTGGCAGTGGAAGGGCCATGGGCAACAGTATAGGATGCAACAGTGGCAGTGGTAGGGCCATGGGCAGCAGTACATGATGTAGCAGTGTAAAGGATGTTGGGCGGGGAGGTCTAGCATCAACACAGGTACCAGTGCCGTATAATTAGAGTGATGCTCAGTGAGAAGTATTACTAGAGCACAGTGCTCGCTAAGAGGGAGTATTGATTTGGGGTAGCGTTAGGTGTGCTCTAGCCATGAAAATTGGTGGAGAGGCTAAAGCACATGAGATCTCCATGACCCAGAAAAGGTTTGAGCATATTCTAACCGGTTTGGGAGATATTAAAATAATTAATATTTTTAATGGAGTTCCTATGTCTAAACTTAGGAAAAATAAAATATTAATGGGTATTAATATAAAATTGGGTTAGAAGGTTCCAAAAGTCATGGATCAAGCCAAATCTAATCTTAGCCGTTGATTAGATATGTAATCTTGGTCGTTGAAGGACCAACAGGAAAAGTATAAGAGGAGGCTTGAGGGTCAGTTGGAGAACACACCAAAGTGATCAATCATTCGATTTACTAGAGCGGGGTTTGCTAAGTAAATTCGAATCAGTGATCAACAGCGAGGGGTAGCGAGTACTGGACAAAGAGGCAGAGATAGTGCCGAGAGACAGAGGTAGAGAGGCAGACGCAGAAGCCAGAGCAAGCCAGGCAGAGACAATGCAGAGGCCAGAGGGCCTGTGTCATCCACACAGAGGGCAGCAAGAGTGAGGCAAAGGGTCCTAGAGGCTGCGTTGTGCCTCAAAGGGTTGACACAGAGGCCGGAAGGGTCAGCGCAGTGCTTCAGAGTTGCTTGAGAGGGTTTCGTGGGACAGGTTTTCTGAATACATGTTTCCGAATAGAGAGGTATCACTGCCGGTTGTTTTTCTCTATCGGGTGAGCCAGTTTGGCACCCAATTATACTCAAGGATATACTGCATAATAATAAACCTTCAGAATTGCTGCATTGGTTTTCCCACATTGGGTTTCTCAGGGGACGAGTTGTCCAAAAATAACGGTGTCACGTGTGTGTTTGTTTTCTTTCAGTAGTTGATTTGTAGATGTTGAGACTATATTGTGTTTATTTCGTTATTTATATGTTTTAAATAACTTGTTCAGAATTAACAAGTAGAAGAAATAAACGAGAAGAATACAGATTAAATTTATAACGAGTAATACTTGAAATTTCAACAATACTCAGAAGCATTTCCCAATTCAGGTCCACCAGCACTACCACATAACTTCTTAAATTTAAGTTCCATTGGAGTAGTCATAGGGTTGTAGTCCCCCATCCCAAACCTTTGCAATACCTTCACAACATATTTTCCTTGAGAGAGGAAATTTTTACCTGGCTTTTGCTAGATCTCTAACCCTAGGAAATAGTGCATCGGTCCTAGGTTCTTCATCTCAAATTCAGAAGCCAAATCTCTCTTATAGTTGTGAATGAGAGGGTCTGCACTTCCATCAGCTCCATGCTTGATTTAGTAGAGCCACTTAGAGGTGACAATAGATTTGTCCCGGGGTCTAGGGACCACATCCTAGACATCATTCTTTGTAATTGACTCGTATTATTCATTCATAGCATCCTTCCATGCTGAAGAATTTCAACCCCCTCCAGTTATCAGTTTTCCTTATCACTCCAAGCATTTAGTTTTAAATCCAAGCATGATAAAAATTCTAAAATCTGGAAATGGCAATAATTTTCTGAAAACACAAATTTAGAGATTTCACAACTATTGAAATTGCAAAAAAAAAACACAACAAAATTATGACAGCTACACAGAAAATAACACAGTGATTTTTGGTCAATGTGACCCTAGAAAAACCCCCTACAACTCTTGGGAAAAACTAGTTTGAGAGCTCTTCTTTATTTCTAAAAATGTTTTTATAGAGAAATTAAAATACACAGTAAAAATTCCAGCAACCACAAATTACAACTTATCTCGACTTTTGTGCTTGAACTCCACCTTGAAAATCGTGCCAATCAACAAACAACCAAAACAAAATTTTTTACAGCAATAAAGCATCATTAAATGCTATATGGACTGCCTCGAAAAATGTGCCCAAAACTTGTTGTCCTTCTTCTTCGATTTCTGTGCCTTTTTTTCCTGCTGTACGATTTTTCCTTGGGATGCGTGCCAATAAATGTTGCTGCCCAGATTTGCTGAAATGTCTTCTTGCTGCTCTCATTCACTTCCTCACTGCTCAGAAATTTTCTCCTTGCTCTCTCTTCTCTTTCTCTCAAATGCTTATGAAAGAATGAATTGATATTTTCTTCTTCTCTTTTCCTTTTATTCTCTAAATGATCTTTTGGGTTACCTTAAGATCTAATGGCTGAGATTCATTTCGATCTAGGGATGAGAATAAATGTGCATTTAATTCTCACTTTCTATTTTTTAACTCACCCACTTAAATAAATACCCACTTAGCCTTTTATTTCCATAGTCAGTCACTTTTTCACTTTCTAATTCTTCATTCACTTTAATAAAGTCACCTTTAAATTAAAATGTAACTTTTCCACTTATAAAGTCACTTTTAAATTAGAATGTAACTTTACCACTTATAAAGTCACTTTTAAATTAGAATGTAACTTTATCACTTATAAAGTCACTTTAGGAGAAAAGTAAAAAATAAATTTGGACACTTTTCCCTAAGCCAAAGATCAAAGCCTTAGGAAACCACTTGCCCTCTGGTACCCAAATTTTAACACACCCTCTTATCGAGGAAAGTGTTCCTCACCACTCCCATTTTGTCTCTGAAGTAGACATGCTTGCCCCGTGGTAAGGCTTTAGTGAAAATATCCACTACCTGATCATTTGTGGAAATGTACTCAAGCTTGACAACTCCCTTTTGGACATAGTTTCTAATGAAGTGATACTTGATCTCAATATGCTTTGACCTGTCATGAAAAATGAGATTCTCCGTGATTTTTATGCAACTCTGATTATCACAGTAAATTACTGAAGGTCTCAATGCCTGACCAAATAGACCAAACAACATCTTGCGAAGCCATATGGCCTCACAACTAGCCAAACTAGCAGCCATATACTCTGCCTCGACTGAACTCAATGCAACTGACTGTTGTTTCTGGTTGATCCACAACACAATTATCGAACCCAACCCAAAACAAAACTCGAAAGTACTCTTCCTATTTGAAGCACAACCTGCCCAATCTGAATCCGTGTAAACTGCCAGTCTCACTCCATCACCCTGTCTATAATCCATACCAAAATCCACAGTGCCCTGCAAGTAATGAAGAATGTGTTTTGTAGCCACCCAGTGCACTCAACTGGGCTCACACATGAACTGACTCATAGTGTTAACTGCAAAACATATATCTGGTCAAGTGTTGAGCAAATACATCAAACAACCAATCAACTGTCTTTATAGAGTAGGATCCACCAACTCGGAATCAGAAGCGTGAAGCTTCTTCCAGTTAGTGATCATAGGTGTAGACATGGGTTTGTAGTCCTCCATGTGAAATCTACTAAGAATATCCACAATTTACTTCCCTTGTCCCAGGAAGAAATGCCCCTCCTCTTGCCACACCTCCAATCCTATAAAATAATGCCTCAAGACAATATTCTTCATCTCAAACTCTGAAGCAAGATCTCTCTTGCAGCCCTCAATGAGTCTCTCTGCACCGGTGATGATCAAGTCATCAACATACAACACCAGAATGAGAGGCTCCTCACCCACCACAATGAAGTATAGGTTCAAATCAACCTCACTCTTTATGAAACCTAATTGATGCAAGTATGTATCAATCCTCGAGTACCAAGCTCTGGGAGCTTGCTTCAGGCCATAGAGTGCCTTTTTCAATCTGCATACATGGGATTCCTTCTCATGCACCTCAAAGCCCTGCGACTGCTCAATATAAACCTCCTCTTGAATGAAGCCATTGAGAAATGCGGTCTTCACATCCATCTGGTGGATCTTCCAACCCATCTCTGCTGCAATCGATACAATGGAGCGAATAGATGTATACCGAGCTATGGGAGCGAAGGTTTCCTCATAGTCAACTCCCTCTACCTGTGAGAACCCTCTCGCCACAAATCGAGCCTTGAACTTCTCGATGTTGCCATCTACAACATGCTTTCTTGTAGAGCCATCTGGAAGTAACTACAAATTTACCTTTAGGCCTCGGCACTACCTCCCAAACATCGTTCTTCATAATAGAAGAATACTCCTCCATCATGGCCTCTCTCCAGACCTGCTGGCTAGTGGCCTCCTCATAACTAGAAGGCTTGGAGTCAACAATGCTTGTTACCAATGCCATGTAACTACAAAACCGCTCAGGTGGTTTACTCTCTCTAACCTGTCTCTTTGGCCCAGCAACTGATGTGGCCTCGCGCAAGGTATCTTAAAGCCACTTGGGCTTCCTCTTCCCTGAGCATACTTCTCCCACCGGAGTGAAAGAATCCTCATCATCATCAGAAGCCTGAACTCCTGAAGGCCTGTCAATTGATCTCATGCACGTATTTGTGCTTGTAGATGCTGAAGTACCGTGCGAATTGTCCATTAATGGACTACCCTGTCAATTGCTCTACGGACTGCCCGAGGAACCACACACCTGACTCTGAGAGCCACCGCTCACTAATGGACCTGACACTGTGATCGATGTACCTCCTGATCCCTGACCACTGGATCCCTGTGACTGACTCAACTGCTCTTGAGGGTCTGGTGACTCTGGATACTCTAACTCCCGTGACCTTCTAAAAGCTCTCTCCTCCTTGAACTTCACATCCCGCCTGACAACCACTTTCATTTGTGCAGGAATATAAATCCGATAAGCTTTCGAGGTCTCGCTATAACCCACAAAGATGCCCTTGTCTGCAGTGGGCTCTAGCTTGGTCCTGTTCTCCTTGGGGACATAGGAATATGTAAGGCACTGAAACAGAAAATGCTTGATACGCAGAAATTTATATATGTAAATATTTTATTAAGATATGAAAATTACAGATGATGATTTACAATGGGTTGCCTAGCTTATATACCGCCATGGGCACCCTTTGGGAAAGGGCATGATCTTATGATCGTGCCCTTTCGTTTAATTAAAATTAAAATTAAATAATAAACCTAAGTTAACTAATTTTTTACATAACATTGCCTTCCTCTCGAAGAAATGCTTTGTCCTCAAAGCATACATAACGACGGATGTTGTTGATAAAATGCTTCATTCTCCCAAGAAGCTTCTTCTTCGGGCAAGTCCTTCCACTTGATCAGATATTCCTTGATAGTACGATATCGAAGCTTTCTTTCTCTAGTAGACAAAATACCTTCTGGTTCTAAAATGACTCTTCCCTCATCATCAAGGGATGGAAGTGCTGTTTGTGCTGTTTGATTGTTACCTAGTGCCCTTTTAAGGCAAGATACATGGAAGACGTTGTGAACACGACTTGTCTCTGGAAGGCTAAAACATACGACAACTTGGCTAAATCTTTTGTTAATCTGATAAGGTCCATAAAACTTTGGTGCCAATTTGTTTTTTCCCTTCTGTTTTAAGGATAATTGTTTGTATGGTTGGAGCTTAACAAATACCCATTCTCCAACTTCAAATTCTCTTTCGGTTCTGTTACGGTCTGCTTGTTGCTTCATACGATTCCTTGCATTATTCAGGGTTTCTTTTAATATTTGGACGATTTTTTGGGTTTCTTCTAGTTGATCTTTAACAGCAGGTAAATTTGTTTGGACAATAGCTAGATCTTTCCATTTCGGGGGTTCATACCCATATAGGGCTTGAAATGGCGTCATTTTCGCTGATGTATGATAGGTGGAGTTATACCACCATTCAGCCAGGTGTAATTATTGAGCCCATTTATTTTGTTTTTCTGTAGCATAGCAACGTAGGTAGGCCTCCAAACATTTTTTGACAACTTCTGTTTGGCCATTTGTTTGCGGGTGATAAGCGGAACTCATATTTAGGTAAGTTCCTACATGGTTGAACAATTCCTTCCAGAAATTACCTTTGAACTTGGCATCTCTATCACTTACAATGACTTTTGGAAAACCGTGTAACTTATATATATTTTTGCAAAATATTTCCGCAATTTCTTTTGCTGAGTATGACTTTTTTATTGCCATAAAGTGAGCATATTTGGTGAGTCTGTCGACTACTACGAAAATCTTGTCCTTGCCTTCAGACACTGGTAATCCTTCGATAAAGTCCATTGAGATTTCTTCCCACTTCTGATTTGGAATGCTTAAGGGGCGAAGTAATTCTGGTGTCGTAATATTTTCGCTTTTATTCCTTTGACATGTGTCACACTCTGCTACATACTTCTGAATATCACGATTCATTCCCTTCCAAAAGAAGGATTGACGTACATTGTAGTAAGTCTTAAAGAATCCTACATGACCAGCTGACGGTGAGTCATGTAATTCCTTGAGTATCTTAAACTTAAACTTGGAATTTGTGTTTAGATATATTCTTCCCTTATACCATAGGATATCATTCTTCCACTCAAATTTTGAGTTATTGGGAAGGTTATTGATTATTGCTGTTACTTCTGGATCTTTGGCATACTCACTTCGTATTTCGTTAAGCCACTTAGGAACAACAACCGACATTGCAATTAGTGTTGGTTCTTCATCTTTCCTGGATAAGGCATCTGCTACTACATTGTCTTTACCTCTTTTATGTAATATTTCCAAGTCAAAAGCAACGATTTTTTCAATCCATTTTTGTTGTTCTTCGGAAAGTGTTTTTTGTTGAAGGAGATGTTGGAGATTGTTATGGTCTGTTCGAATAGAAAAATTACTTCCCAAAAGATATTGCCTCCACTTAGCTAGTGCGTGCATGATAGCGAGCATTTCTTTGTTATATGTGGATTTGAGGCGTTCTCTTTTATTGAGCTTCCTACTTTCAAAAGCTATGGGATGTCCTTGTTGCATTAGTACTGCACCTATACCGAATCCAGAAGCATCACACTCAATGATAAATGGTTTAGAAAAATCTGGTGTTGTAATACAGGAGCATTAGACAATAATTTCTTTTATTTTTCAAACACCTTCTTGCTTCTCATTCCCATAGAAACGAATTCTTCTTTAAAAGATTTGTTAGAGTGCAGTTATATGTGCATAGTTTTTAATAAACCTTCGGTAATATTCCTGTCAAACCTAAAGAAACCCTCTTAACTTGGTATATTACAGGTTTGGTCCATTCTTTTATAGCTTTGATTTTGTTAGGGTCCACCTTTACACCTTCATGGGATATAATGTGTCCAAGGTATTCTACTTCTTCCTTTCCGAAGGTGCATTTGGATTTTTTTGCATAAAATTGGTGTTCTTTAAGTAGTGTAAGAACTTTATCCAAATGTTGCAAGTGCTCCTCCCATGTTTTACTGTAAATTAGAATATCGTCAAAGAATACTAATACAAAATTTCTGAGATGTGGGCGAAATAATTCATTCATAGTTGCTTGAAACGTTGCTAGTGCATTGGTTAATCCAACTGGGATTACTTTAAATTCATAATGACCTTCGTGTGTTCGGAATGCGGTTTTTGGTATGTCTTCTAATCTTATTCTAATTTGATAGTAACCTGATCTTAGGTCCAATTTTGAGAAATACCTTGTGCCTTGTAGCTCATCCAACATTTCGTCGATAAAGGGGATTGGAAACTTGTTTTTAATTGTTATTTTGTTTAATCCCCTATAGTCAATACATAGCCTGAATGACCCATCTTCTTCCTTACCAACACCACTGGAGCAGCGTAAGGACTTTTACTTTTCGAGATGATTCCACACCTTAAGAGGTCTTGGATTAATCTCTCGATTTCTGTTTTTTGGTGATGTGGATATCGGTATGGCTTGATGTTAACCGGGTCTGATCCTGCCTTGACTTCTATTGTATGCTCAATTTCCCTATTAGGCGGCATCTTTAGAGGTAGATCTTGAAATACTTCTTCATATTTCCTAATTAGTTCTTGTATCTTTGGTGACTCTTCACTGGTCATATTTGCAGATAACATTTCTAACTGATGACATTGTACTACATAAGCAGGTGCTCCTCTTCGAATCATCTTCATCATCTGAGATGATGATACAATTTGATTTTCTGGTGCTTGGAACCCATGTAATTTGTACTTTTGATCTCCCCATTTGAATTTTATAAATTGTACTTGGTGGTTAGCGGCATAAGTACCTAAAGTTCGCAACCACTGGACACCTAAGACTACATCTACTCCTCCTAATGGTACTGTGAAAAATGAAGACTCTAAATTGAAGTCTTGAATTTGCAATTTAACCTTATGGCATTTCCCCACCTTTTCAATCCTCTTACCGCCCGCTACCATTACCTTCATGTTTGGTAAGGGGAATGAAAAAATATTGAGTCTCCTGGCCATGGTTGCATCCAAAAAGTTGTGTGTGCTACCAGAGTCAATGAGAACCACCACGTTGTTCTTCTTTATGTGTCCTTTTAATTTTAGAGTCTGAGGTTGTGATATACCTGTCATCGCTGATAATGACACTTGCCACATACTTTCGTCATCTAGTTCTGGTGAGAATTCTGGGGCATCTTCTGTTTCTTCAATGTCAGACTCTTCACTGTTTGAATCATTGGTTGCTTCACAATTATATAGGTTCTTTGGTTCCTTCCCTTTTGCACAACTATGTTTGGGATACCACTTGTCACCACAGTGCTTGCATTTACCCTCCTTTATCCTTTGTGCTTCCACATTAGATTTTTCATCTTCACGACGATGTGGTGGAACATATCTTGTATTTTTTGCATCTGCATACTGAGGTTTTCTTCGTCTTGCATATGTTTTTTCAGCTTTTGACCAAAATATTTGTTCGAATTTCTTTTCGGCTGTTTTTGATTTTCGTCTTGCTACTTCTATTGATGAAATGTCATGCATCTCAAGTTCTACTTGTAAATGGGTTTTAAGTCCCGAGATGTATGACTGAATTAAACGAGATTCTGATAACCCAGGCACTCGAGTTACTAAGGTCTCCCATTCTTGAGTGTATTCATCCACACTTCCTTTTTGTCGTAATTTGATGAGTTTTGAAAAGAATTCTTCTTCCTTTACACCTTGGAATCTTTTGAAAAATGCATCTTTAAATCTCCTCCAGCTAATGACGTGTGTTGTCTTTTTCCACCACATATACTAGTTATATGCTTCTCCCTCCATTTTCATGGATGCATGTCTGAGTTTTTCGTCATCGTCAGTGATGTCATATATCTCAAAGTATTCTTCTGCTTTATTTATCCATGCAACATTGTTTTTTTCGTTCCCATCGAATTTAGGCATCTCAACCTTTACCCTCTTCTGGTATGTGGCTAATGGTTGAGCAAAAAAAGGGTGTTGATTATTAAGGGTATCCCAAAGTTGCTTGTTTGTAAAGGCAGTGTTACTTGCTTCTTGGTGGGGTGCCGCTGATTTTCTTGGGGATTCAACCTTTTCATGAGAATTTGTTGACTTTGTTGAATCCGATGAGAGATGTTCTTGATTTTCTTCACCATCTTTTAATAGCTCTTCGGGTGTACAATTCGACTTTTTACACAGACTTTTCAGCATTGTTAAGACTTCTCTGAAGTTTACTCCTGTTTGGACATGTTGACTTTCCATCTTTATCTCTATTCGATTTGTCGTATCTTCAAGATTTTTTATTTTGTCCGCTTGCTCCCCAAGCTTGCTCTCGACTTCATTTAATCTTTTATTGACCTCGTCGTGGTTGTTATTTATCTTTTGCTCTGCATCCAACAACCTTTTTTGAAAATCCGCCATTGTCATTGTCGACATTGAGCAGGTTTGCGGAGGCGTGTATTTATTTGCCAGCTAAAATATTTTTCCTTCCCTTTTTTTTTTTAATAATTAAATTTAATTAATTTAATATTTAATTTAAATTAATAATAATATTGTTTTTTATATGTTAAATTAAGTTATAATATACTTATAACTAAATTATATATATATATAATATATAATTATATATATTTGATAAATTAAATATGATATAATATTATATAACCAAATCACGTTATAATTATAACCTACGAATGGACAGTCACGTTTGTTTGAACAGTGATTGAATTTTTTTTTTAAAGGGAATGATTAGACGTGACCTTCAGTTCGTTCACGTCCGTTGACCCTAGCATGAGCCGTATCTTTGCGCAGAAATACCGTGGTCACGGGACAGATTATACCAGCGAGTTAGGTGGAGACGCAGCAATCAGCAAGCTGTAAATTAATAGAACAACCACAATTTTAATAGCTGCTTCCGTGGACGACGCTGAACCACGTAGACGGAATGCACCACGCAAATAGAATGCAGATAGTAGAATTCGTGGCTGACTGTTCCAGCACTGTGGTCTTTAGATTCTCTTCCACGCTAATCTACGTAGATGGGTAACAGCGTGAGGGACGCCGACACTGTTTGCGGAGGGCTAGGGCCGGACGCAGGGATGGACGAGGTGGGTTGTGTTGGCTCGATTGTGGCCGTTAGTACACGGCGTTTTACGATACAGTGGCACTGCAAGCTAATAGCAATTGTTGGCCACTATTCCAGCGATATCTTCCCTTGCGAATTCACGGTTCTTGAATAACCGGTGGAATGGAGAATCTCCAAATTCTTGTAGCAAAATGCTTAACCGACAACAGTGTTGATGAATTTGACGGTCAAAGCCCTGGATCGAAGAACACGACTTTGTGCAACGGTGGAGTGGCCAAAGGATTGACTGCTCTGATACCAGATGAAACAGAAAATGCTTGATACGCAAAAATTTATATATGTAAATATTTTATTAAGATATGAAAATTACAGATGATGATGATTTACAATGGGTTCCCTGGCTTATATACTACCATGGGCACCCTTTGGGAAAGGGCATGATCTTATGATCGTGCCCTTTCGTCTAATTAAAATTAAAATTAAATAATAAACCTAAGTTAACTAATTTTTTACATAACAGGCACCCAAAGATATGAAAGTGCCCAACATCAGGCTTCTTCCCAGAAAAAGTCTCCTCCAGAGTCACATTCCCCAAGGCACGATATGGACTCCTGTTTTGCAAGTACACAACAATGTTGCAGTCCTCTGCCCACAAAAATAAAGGTAACCCCTGATCATGAAGCATGGCTTTGGCAGCCCCTGCAATGGATCTGTTCTTCCTCTCTGCAACCCCATTCTGCTGGGGGTAGTAAGGAACTGTGAACTCCCTCCTAATGCCTGCCTCAGCACAAAAATCAACAAACTCACCAAGGGTATACTCCCCTCCATTGTCCGACCTAAGGACCTTGATCTTCCTACTTGTCTGGGTCTCCACAAGAGCTTTGAACTCTTGAAACCGTTTGAAGACCTCACTCTAGGTCTTCAAGAAATAAATCCAAGTTTTCTTGGAGTGGTCATCAATGAATAAAACATAGTACTCATAGCCACTCAAGGATGCATGAGACATCTGACCACTCACATCGGTATGAATCAAGTCAAGGATCTCGGTCACTCTGCTGTCACTGCTAGGAAAAGGGGATATGGCAAACTTCCCCATAGCACATCCTCTGCATACATCAAGGTGATTAGAACTGAAATCTGGCACACCAGTGGTGATCTCTCGCAATGTACTCAAGGCCCCATGATACAATGTGCCCCATCCTGCAGTGCCAAATCTCACACAACTCTGAACTGTTAGCTCTGTTGTTGGTCCTGTCTCGGGTGCTGCTACTCAATGCTATCAGGGGCTGGAATGAGAACTTGTACACTTTGGCATGGTGTACACCAATCTCTCTAGCTGAAGAAGCTGGAGTTCCCCTAGGATATTTAAGCACCTGCCCTCTCCTGAACAACACATCATACCCTCTATCCTCAAGTGCTGAGATGGATATCAGGTTCTTCTTCATTCCAGGCACATATAGAACATCTGACACTTCGAAGGAAGGTTTGGGTCCCCTATCAAATGTCAATGTCCCCCTAACAATGTTGTCATACCAAGTACTACCTCCATATCAGTATCACCCTCTGAAAGCTCTGAGAAGTACTCTTTGACTCGTGTCATGTGGCGGGAAGCGCCATTGTCAACGTACCAAATGCTAGAAGATGCTTTGCTAGTAGCGGGGAATGCACGCTCGCTCTGAACTTGTATGGTAGGTGATCCTGCACCAGTGGCCTCACAAGCTATGAACCCAAACTCCCAATCAAATCTCTCTGAGAAGCTCTCTATCTTTGCAGAAGCTGCCATGGGTTTGTTTTTCCCTTTCTTGTTTTTCTTCTTCGGACCCACAATAGCATAGTGTCGCAACTTTTCACAATTTCGACATTTGACTTTGGAATAGTCCTTCTCCTTGTTTTGCTGCTTGCTTTTACCTTTTCTTTTGCCTCCAATCTTGGAAGCTTGCTTCTTTGCTCTGCCCTTCTTGCCTCTTGCTAACAATGCTACATTGTCATCCTCCTCCACCTGTTTGGCTGCCCCCCAAGATGGTTCTTTCTGATCTCATTCTGAATGCAATCATCCCACAACCTCTCCCAATCGGGAAGGTTTTCCCGTGCAACAATGCCATCCACAAAATTCTCCCAAGCCTTGGGAAGACCATTCAAAGCAATCCTCACTAACTTAGTGGGTGCAATGATCTCACTTACGACTACCAACTCATCTCTCACTAAAGTGATCTTTGTGAGGTATGCTGTAACACTGTCAGTCTTAGCCATTTTAGTGGCCTTCAGTTTCTCCTTTAAGACCATTTTTCTATTTTCATTTGAGCTCTGGTAAACATTGATCAAGGCTGTCCACATCTCATGTGCATAAGTCTTTCCTCTCACATGAGGAATGACATGGTCTTTGATTCCTTCTAGAATCAATCTTTTTGCTTTAGCATTCTTTTTGTTAAACTCTGCCAACTGTACAGGGTCAACAGGTACTGCTACTCAGTTTTGTGTGGTATTTACCATAATGCCCCAGGCTTCTGCTTCCTCAAAGATGCTCTGGATTCTCTCCTTCTATGCACTGTGTTGTTCTACCCATCCAACCTGTCTTCAACTCTCAAACCCAAAGACATGTTTCATTGTCCTACCAAACTGAAATTTTCAAATTTGTGGTAAAGGTTTTTGTTTTCTGTGTAAAAATCGGCTTTCTGTAATTTTCACTTTGCTGTCCCAAATTGCACTTTTCAGCCAACCAAACTTTGATACCATGAAGAAATTTCAACCCTACTCCGGTTATCAGTTTTCCTCATCACTCCATGCATTTAGTTTTAAATCCAAGCATGATAAAATTCATAAAAACTGGAAATGACAATAATTTTCTGAAAACACAAATTTAGAGATTTCACAATTGCTGAAATTGCAGAAATAAAACACAACAAAATTATGACAGTCATACATAGAAAATAACACTGGTTTTTGGTCAATGTGACCCTAGAAAAACCCCCTACAACTCTTGGGGAAAACCGGTTTGAGAGCTCATCTTTATTTCTGAAAATGTTTTTATAGAGAAACTAAAATACACAGTAAAAAGTACAACGACCACAAATTACAACTTATCTCGATTTTCGTGCTTGAACTCCACCTTGAAAATCATGCCAATCAGCAAAAAAATAAAACATAAATCTTTACAGCAATAAAACAACATTAAATGTTGTATGCCCAACCTTGAAAAAACGTGCCCAGAACTTGCTGTCTCTCTTCCTCGATTTCTGTGCTTTTCTCCTGCTGTACGATTTTTCCTTGGGATGCATGCCAATAAATGTCGCTGCCTAGATTTGCTGAAATGTCTTCTTGCTACGCTCCTTCACTTTCTCACTGCTCAGAAATTTTCTCCTTGCTCGCTCTTTTCTTTCTTTGAAATGCTCATAAAAGAATGAATTGATCTTTTCCTCTTCTCTTTTCTTTTTATTCTCTAAATGACCTTTTGGGTTACCCTAAGATCTAATGATTGAGATTCATTTAGATCTAGGGATGAGAATAAATGTGCATTTAATTCTCACTTTTTATTTTTTTAACTCACCCTCTTAAATAAAGACCCACTTAGCCTTTTATTTCCATAGTCACTTTTTCACTTTTTAATTCTTCATTCACTTTAATAAAGTAACCTTTAAATTAGAATGTAACTTTACCACTTATAAAGTCACTTTTAAATTAGAATGCAACTTTACCACTTAGAAAGTCACTTTTAAATTAAATTGACTTTACCACTTATAAAGTCACTTTAGGAGAAAAGTAAAAAATAAATTTGGACACTTTTCCTTAGGCCAAAAATCAAAGCCTTAGGGAACCACTTGTTCTCTAGTAACCAAATTCTAGCACATACTTGATGCTTCATGACTTCTTCGAATGATGAAGGCTCATTTTGAATGAGAGTGCTCATGGCGGTCGAATATCCTTGATACCTGTTCGGTTTCTTGCTTTCACGGAAAGTCCCTCTTGGTGCAATGTGTCTCTCGACATCTTCGAGAGTCTCCCTAAGCCATAAGAGTCTCATTTTGGAGGAGGAGGGTTCATGAGGAGGAGCCTTAATAGGATCCATAGGTTCATCAACATCAGGGATCGTTTTGTATTCTTTTGCACCCTGATTTCTGGTGTCAACTTCTTTTTCCTTCCTTAGGATAGGAAGGTTGTTGATCTTCTTGAAGGCCATATCTTCGTCGAAGGTGACATCATGGCTTATCTCAACTTCCTTTTGACTAGCCACAAATTCTATATCCCTTAGAATTTTCACTATGGCCCACAAATATCCCTTTCTTCCCAGATGCACCCAATTTGCTTCTTTTCTCTTTCGGCACATGAAAATATACACGACTTCCAAAAATTCTAAAATGAGGGACATCAGGTTTCTTACCAGTGAACATTTCTTTGGGAGTCTTGGAGTCCAATACTTGACGAGGGCATCGATTTTGAACATACACGGTGGTATTTGCAGCGTCAACCCATAGGAACTTCGGAAGGCCTTGATCATGAAGCATGGCACGAACTGCTTCGACAATAGAGCGATTCTTCCTTTTAGCCGCACTTCTTAGGAGTGTATGGTGTTGTAGTTTCTCTCTTAATGCCAGCTTCTCTGCAATAATCTTTGAATTCATTGGATTCGTACTTGGTCCCATTATCAGTCCTCAATATCTTGATTTTATTCTCGGTTTGGTTTTCGATCAAGGCTTTGAAGTGTCGGAACCAAGTGAACACTTCATCCTTCTTCTTCAAGAAGTAGATCCAGGTCTTGCGAGAATAATCATTCATAAAGGTGAGATAATATAAGTATCCTCCCAAAGAGTTTACAGGCATCATACCAGATATGTCGGAGTGGATCAATTGTAATATATCTGTGGTCTTGCTATTACTTGAGGGGAATGGTCCCCTTGTAAGTTTTCCTTCGGCATATCCCAGACATACACCTTCATGCTCTTCTTTGAACTCGAGCATACCTGTCACCATCTGTCTCACATCGGGTAGGGCCTTATAATGAAGATGGGAAAACCTCCGGTGCCATAGTTCAGATTGTAGAGATGTGTCGCAAGACATGGCTCCCAATGGACTTCCTCCAACTTGATACAAAGTGTCAACCTTGAACCCAAGAGTAAAAACATCTTTAAAATTTCTTCTCCAAACATGTACCTTTCCATCGATGAATGCCACCTTGAATCCTTTGTCCTCCATGACTGAAATGGACACTAGGTTCTTCTTGAGATCAGGTACATATATTACTTCTTGCAAATGAATAGTGTTACCTTGATTCAATTGAAGTGTAACATTCCCTACTCCCTTCACGGGATAGGTGGCATCGTCTCCAAGGATGATCTCCAAGTTTGTCTCCTTTTCTATCAGATTAGAGAGGGCTTCCTTGTATCTAGTGAAGTGCCTTGAGGCACCACTATCAATCAACCAATTTCCCAAAGTGTCCGGAGAAGAGGTAGTGGAGAGGGCCGATATAAGATAATACTCTTTTTGCTTATTATTAACAACATTTGATTCTTCAGTCCTTCAGTTCCTTCACTTCTTGGGAGATCGACCATTTCTTTGATGTCTCGCATTTCTTTTTCCTTTGCCATTGGACCTGCCATTCCTTTGATCGTTGTTGTTGAAGTTTCCTCTGGAATGATTGTGATCATCATCATGTGATGTGTCCCTTCTATTTGGACACTCCCTTGCATAGTGGCCAAACTTATTGCAAACAAAGCACCTGACCTTCCTTCCTACTTTAGATCCAGGCTTTCCATGGAAATGACCTTTAGACCCTGCATTATTTCTCCTTTTGGCATGAGCGGAGAATGCAGTGGGGTTGCTTCTATTAGAAGGCATTTCTTGCTCCACCATTCTTGTTTCTTCTTGAATGCATCTCGACATCAATTTTTCAAACCCTGGAATTCGATCATTGTTGAGGACGGTGTTTCTAAATACATACCACTTAGGTGGGAGTCCTCCAAGTGTGGTGAGAGTAAGTTCCCTGTCAGGAATGACTTCTCTAATCGAGAGTAGATCATTCTTGATCTCAGTAATCCTTAAGAAATAGGATTGAATATCCTCGTCCTTGCCCTTCTTAATATCTTTCAACTTATTCTTGAGAAATAGAATTTGATTAGCATTACTAACCTTGAACATGTCGACCAACTTGTCGTAAATCTCCTTGGAGGTCTTCAATTTGGAGATGTAGGCCACCAGATGCTTATCATTGGAATCCCTAATAATCTTTTTTGCTTTGACTTCAACCCTATTGTACTTGGTCTTTGCAAAAACCAGTGCATTTGAAGGAGGTTCAGGGATTTTACCCTGCACATAGTCCATCACTCCTTTTTCTTCCATGGTCAAATCAAGAGACATCTTCTATCCAGGATATTCAGATTTATCATGGAACTTGTCTTCAGCCGAGAAATAGGATGAGGAACCCATTGAACCTTTTGTCCTTGTCCAATTGTCTTTGGTGATTGCTCTTTCACTTTTGCTTGGGCTTTGTCTTCACCTTAGCTCTAATACCATATTAATTTTAGACAACAATGGTATGTTCTATGCTTTAGAGCAATTTTACTTCAATTTCTTTACTAGCCTAGTATCAATGTTCAGATTAGCAATGACATCAACATGATAGTAAAATGAAGATAGAACATAAACATAAACAGTAGAAGACAAGCCAAGACAAACGGACACAAGATGTGGCACTAGCTAGGGCCAAACCCCAATGTGGGGAAACCCTTGATCAAATCTTCTTTTCGTCTTCAATAGTTCAGCAGAGAGATAGTACAATTTACAAATCTGATAATTTATAACAGCAGCGAAAGAGCCCTAACCATAAAAGTCAATGTTGGCCAACAGGGCAGATTTGACCTGTTGACCATTGGAGTGGCACCTAATGATTATATGAAGACTCCATGCCCAAGGATGATCCAGAAGACATTTGTACCATCATATATCGTCAGTCAACATAGTTTTTGTAACTCTACTTCTATCTTCTCATCATCTTTTTTGTACCAAAATTCCACACCCTACGGGGAATTGTAATAATTGATACTAGTAATGATGAGTTTTGAGTCTGTAATAGGCCTAGGATGTTGGGACTCGATCAGCAAACAAGTACACCTTGGAGTGTTTTTTTTATCTGGTTAATTATCCCTTTTTTTTCAGAGGTGGATAATTTTCTAGGTTTTTTCACTCACATTTTACCCCAAAGCCGGGGTGACGGTTTGAAGGTTGAGCCCCTGACACATCTTAGTGTCTAGAGTCAATGTATATTACCATAGTAGATGACAAAAAATTTCGTGGAATTTGGTTAGGTCTAGGTAGTCATTTTTTTAATTTTTAGATTTCTTGCAAGTCAAAAATTGCAAATAAAATTGTATTTAAATTGTAATAATTGTAGTATAGAGAAGTTGTATGGGGTATGAGTAATCAAAATTACACTTTTCACCCTCAACTTTCTACTATGACACACTTTGAGGGGTTAATAATGTGTTTTAGACCTTCAAAACCCACTTTTCTTAGGTTTAGTGGAAAATCTGTCAATTAATTAACCCAGAAATTAAATAAATGGAGAAAAATAAATATCCACATGTGCTAAATGTTGTGGAAATGAGGTGGAAAATTATGGGGGAGTTAAAGTGAAGTCCCAAGGTGATATGGACTCCTAAAATCAAGGAAAGGACATGTGCTCAAATAAAATTGAATTTCTGGCATTAAATGAAATAGCTGCTTGGAAATTCAAATTTGTGAAGTTAATGCACATTTGGGAGGATTTGGAAGAATATTTGGTGGAGATTTTTGTGGGAAATTGTCCCCACATGGGTTACCAACTATATACATTTGTCATTTCACCATAAAATTCGAATTTGGCACATAAGGGAAAAAGAAAATGATGTCCACTTGCCAGAATTCGATTTTTACACTTGGCATTGGAGCTTCATTCAACAAATTCGAATTTCTCTTTGGGATTGTCACCCAATGCCATTTGTCATTGTCATTCTTCATTGGAATTTGCTCCCAACTCTCTATATAATAGAGCCATGGGCTCTCACATTGAATAATATTGTTACTAGCTATTGTGCTTGCGGAAGCGCTACTGCCTTGTACATTTTCAGAAATATCAATAAAGACTTTGGGGTTTCTTTCATGAGGTGTTTCTCCTTTTCGAGTGTGATGAACTGTTGAGCATTGGTATAATCCCTTTTGCTCATGCTTTGATCTAATTTGTTTCCATATGTTTTTGTAGATTTGTTAATGTAGAGCTATCTTGCATTGACATTTGATTTAGAAGTATGCTCTAGGTATATAATGCTCTAGTTGGTTTTAAATAAATCTCTAGAGTTTCTTATCATTGTTTATTGTGAAATTTATATGGAACTAATTCTTGATTGAAGTTTTGTAGAGGGAACATCTTGTTGGGATTATAGAATCAAGCATGAGGGGAAGTTTTTGGAGAGACCAACCCGCTCTTGATACATTCTTAAAGGAGCTCTCATTTGTTCTTTGAACCTTCATAGTCTTATCTTACAAGGTGGTTTTGCAAGGATTTCGGCACATAGCTTGTACACAAGCCGAGAACTTCTAAATTTAAATCTCTTTTAAAAAAACATTGTACTTCATTTATTTCATTTGCTGTCTAAGAACTTGAAGATGGCTAAGCAAAGACGGGAGTTTACTCTCGCTCTTTAGCTTAGCCTTTTGTAAATTATAATTGTACATATACATTTTGTCTTGTTGATTTTTCCATTAATACTTCACTTATTTTGCAGCCATTGTTTGGATTGTTTGCTAACCCTTGTGTGGCAGATTTTGAAGAGCAACTTCCCGCAACATCTAACAAGTGTTTGCAGGACTTTTGGCAAGTGTTGGGGGTTCGATTTCTAAGGATGTCGTGAGCCCTTTTGAGGCTTATTTTGGCCAAGTCGAGTTTACTAGAGGGCTGCCCATTTTCCTCTCTAAGTCGTGGGCATTTGGAAGAAACTCACACCTTGTTTCCCTTGCATAAGTTTTGTGAGATCTTGTCACTACTTTCTCAAGAAAGAGGTCTAGTGTCCAAGTTTCAAGCAATTATTGTGAGGACTCTCCTTGAAGTATAGTTGAGAATTTTGAAAGGTCCTCTTCTCATTGTAATATTAATAAAAGATCTAATTTGCTTGTGGGAGCTTGGGATTTATCCCATGGTATCCTATCTCCCCATTTAGAGGGAGGCTTCTCTTAGGTGGATTGACATTTGCATGGTTTAAGCTTTCATACTTCATTCACTTACATACATGCTTTAATTGGGAATTAACACAACCTCACTA
>APFE030790897.1:10161-21184 GCA_000404065.3 Pinus taeda
GTGGTCAATACATATCTGGTCCTGTATTGTTTATGATTGTAGATCTCTGTTCTTCGATAGTATTATGCTGCTTTGATTCCACATGTGCTCTTTGAAGCTGGGTAGACGAAGAAGGAGCGGCGAAAATCTATCAAAAGGGAGAGGAACCAAGCAAGGAACCAAGCGCAAGATTGAGGTTGATGTCCTTTGTTCCCCTCTTATCTGCTTCTCATAAAGGAAAGCGAAAGTGGTTTTAGTTTGTTTGTTTCTAAGATAGCTACCAGTCTTAGTGGGACTAGCAGCTCCGAGCAGACACTAGATTTCCCCATAACACACCCGTCAGTGTGTACTCACCACATATGCATCAAAGAAGGTTGCAAGCCAGTCAGGAAACCATAAAGGAGGACAAATTCAGCTCTTAAAGACATAGTCAAAGAAGAACTACAAAAATGCTAGATGCAGGATTCATTTACCCTATCTCAAACAGTGAGTGGGTCTCTCCTTTAGTGTTAGTTCCGAAGAAAAATGGTAAGTGGAGGATTTCTGTCGATTACAGGGAGTTGAACAAAGCCACAAAGAAGGATCATTTTTCCTTACCCTTCATTGACCAAGTGTTAGATGGCATGGCAGGGAAGAAGTTTTTTTCATTCCTAGATGGATTTAGTGGGTACAACCAAATCCAAATCTACCCAGAAGACCAGGATAATACCACATTCACCTATCCTTGGGGTACTTTTGCCTATAGGATCCTTCCTTTTGTCTTATGCAATGCTCCTGCCACTTTCTAGAGAGCAGTCTTCAGTATTTTTGCTGAATTAGAACATGATGCAATGAAAATCTATATGGATGACTTTACACCTTATGGCTGTGATTTTCAAGAAGCCCTAACTAACCTAGGCAAAGTATTGCACAAATGCATTTAAATAAATCGGTCTCTCAGTCCAGAAAAATGTGAATTCTTAATGACTGAAGGGACTATGCTAGGTCATTCAATATCTCAGCAAGGACTGCAGGTGGACCCAAACAAAATAGTAATCATCCAAAGGGTCCCACCTACAAAAAAGTAGAGAGATGTTATGAGTTTCATAGGGTTAGCTGGATACTACCGAAGGTTCATAAAGGACTTCAGCAAGTTAGCCTCTTCTTTGTTTGGTTTGTTGGCCAAATATTTTGAGTTTATATGGTCAAAGAGCTATCAAGAGGCCTTAGCAAGGGTAAGTTAACCACTCCACCAATTCTTTGAGGTCCAAACTAGGCCCTCCCTTTTCATATTCATGTTGATGCCTCAGGAAGAGGAGAAATTTCCCTATGCCATCTATTTTACCAGTAAGAACCTGTCAAAGGTTGAGCTAAATTATACTGTGACTAAAAAGAAACTCCTGGCTATTGTGCATTCATTAAATAAATTTAGGCATTACATTACAGGCTATCAAACATTTGTGCATACTGATCATGCTGCAATCAAATATTTAATGAACAAACCATATGTGAATGCTAGAATTATAAGATGGTTGCTTTTATCACTACAGTTTGATCAAAGTATTGGGATAAGCCTAGTAAGGAAAATGTTGTTGCAGACTTTCTATATAGGATGAATTTTCCTGCAGGTGAAAAAGGAATGGTGGATGCCCATTTACTAAGCATTTGTTTTCTATTTCAGTTCCCTCCCCATGGTTTGATGATATAACAAACTATTTGGTATCAGCACAGTTCCCACCAAACATGCCCTCCAAAGAAAAGATAAAGATAGTCAGGAAAAGTGCCCCCTTCACCTAGATTGGAGGCAATCTGTTCAAACTTGGCCCAGATTAAATCTTGAGAAGGTGTGTAAGGGAAGAGGAAGTTTTTGTCATCCTTATGACCTATCATGATGGGCCTTGTGGAGGTCACTTTTCAGTAAACAGGACAACATTCAAAGTGTTACAAGAAAGCTATTATTGGCCTACTCTTCATCAGGATGTGAAAAATAACATTATTCAGTGTGATCGGTGCCAGAGGATGGGAAAGCCTACTCCAAGAGATGAAATTCCCTGGCAACCTCAAGTGACGTTTGAGCCATTTGACAAGTAGGGCATGGACTTCATTGGGCCTATCAACCCTCCTTCAAAGTAAAACCAGTACATTATTGTGTGCATTGATTATTTCACTAAGTGGGTTGAAACCAAGGCAATTAAGGAAACAATAGAAGAGAAGGTGGTTGAGTTCTTAAGGGAGAATGTATTATACAAATTTGGGTACCCTAGAGAGCTAGTCATAGACCAAGGCAGCCAGTTTACCTCCAACATGATTGGAGAACTGCTCAGCCATCACAAAATCAAGCATAGGACATCCACTCCTTATCATCCACAAGCTAATGGAAAAGTGGAGGTGACCAACAGGGCACTTGAGAACATCTTAACCAAGGTAGTGATTAGAAGCAGGAAGGATTGGGAAGAGAGACTAGTTGAGGCCACCTAGGCCTATAATACAACATGGAAGACCACCACTGGATTTACACCCTATGAGCTGGTGTATGGGAAAAAGGATTTTTTGTCCATTGATTTTATATATAACACATTGAGGATGGTAGCCCAACTAGATTTGGATCTTAGTCATGCACAAAAAGAAAGGTTGTTCCATTTGAAGGGCTTAGATGAATTCAGAATGTAGACCCTCCTACATACAAAGATAATTCAGCTTTAGAGGACGATATGTAATGACAAACATATTAAGGAGAAGCAATTTCAAGAGGGAGACTGGGTATTGTTATATGATTCTAGGTATAAATACTTCAAGGGGAAGCTAAGGACAAGATGGTTCAGACCTTATGTGGTGGAAATATGCCACGATAATGGTTCAATGCAAATCAAAACTATAGATGAAGAAGCCATTCCATTGCTTATTAATAGACACCGATTGAAAATGTAGAAGAGGCCTTTATCAAAATAAGAGTTCATTGACAATATCAATAACACAATGATGATGGTGGAGCAAGTTCCAACTCCTCCCTCATCAAGGCACTGAAAAGGAGAAAAAATAATAAGGATTTAGGTCAAAACCTCCATTAGGCACCTGAGTCCCATCTTTGGTTTGAAAACCTCGTAATACAGCCCAAGGATGAGAAAAAATGAAAAAGAGTAAGAAGATCCCTGGGTGAAAACCTTCCTTGAGGCGCTCAGGGAATATATCTAGGGTGAAAACCTCTTTGAGGTAGCCTAGGTGTTTTTCAAAAAAAATGTAATAATAAAAGAAAAAAACACATAATTGTTATTTTCAGGTGGGTGAGAAGGACAATCAAGGAGCAAAGAGAAGATCCGAAGGGAACCCTGGCTCACATATATTCATCTCCTCTACTCATTACCATGCATCCCTCCATCAATTCCATTGTTTTTCTTACTTCATTGCTTCATTTTAGGTGCAGATAGTGTTTTCTACAATATCCCCTAAATGGTTGATTGGTTAAGTCCTAAAAATTCATTCTAGACATGATCTAACCCCTCATCTTGCCCATTACCATCACCCTATCCCACAGAATATCAATCATCAGCTACAGATGATCCATGAGCTACAAAACAACAGCAACATTAGATCTGCAGTCACAAACACCATCAGCAAATAGCAGAGGAGGAAGAGGAATGATCATGCAGAAAATGAACAACGCAACACCTCTAATCCTCAACAAACTGCAGCATGGCATCAAGACCACAAGTAAGTATCCCACTCACTCACTCATTTGCATCATTTGATCAAAAGTTGTAAAGGTTACGAGGTAGTTGGTTTGTAAGTGAAAAGGTGGCCAGTGAACTTGGCCACCTTTGTTCAATCATCACATACAAAGTAGGGTGTCCTCTCACATGTGGCTATAGTCAACGCAAAGAACAGAGGGGGAGTAGGATAAGAAGTGGTTAACTACGGACTTAACAATTGTGGGAGTTGATTACGAGGAGTGGGAATGATGAGTTGGTATAAAGGGAAACAAAACATTGTTTGCATGAATTCATGCATTCCACTCCTTGAAACTCCCTCACTCAGGTAGTTCTCATAACTCTGGCCACCCACTGGAAGCAAGGATCCATCGTTCTACAAGAGAATTTCCACAGGAGCATGCACAGGTATTCCTATAGGAACAGTCTATAGAGGTAATCTACAGGATAGGCAGAGAAGGGTTCAAGAGGGAATGTCAAGAGAATTGTCCACTATCGCCATTCTAAAGAGGTAGGATCTAAAAATCCATCACCATTTACAAGCAAATGAACTAGAAGTGATCTACAAGCTAGTGGATTACATATACAGGAAACTCTGTTTTCTCTTGAATTTAAAATTCTTGTGTCACACCTCTCATTACTTCCTCAAGCCCCACAAGCAAGATGATAGGAGGGTTTAATAGGAGAGAACCCACAAACACTATGAGGGTAGATACAATGTTGTTTATGGCTACCATTTTAGGATTCTTGAATAATTAATATTTGGGATCAAAACACCAACTCACCAAAGACTCGGCATTCTTTATTTTCTGATGCAATCACTCATGGACTCCAGCAACAAAGTAAAGAAAGGAAATTCCCAATAGATAGTTCACCATGGGTTGATCAAGATCATCATTGAGGATGCCCTCCAAAACCTCAAGATCCCTATAACATGGTTAGTCTTCAGAGACTTACCAACAGAGGATGACATCAAAACCCTCATCTATGATGTTAGTCCTTTTGTTAGTGAGGAGGAGGCAAAACAAGAAGAAGAAGATACAAATCTAGATGGGGATGAGATGGATGAAGAAGAAACTAATACAGAGGAACATCATGAAGTAGAAGAGGAGGATGATGCTAAAACAGAAGAGGAATAAGGCATTTAAACAGAGGAGAAAGATCATTAAGAGGAAGAAGATAAGAAAAACAAACAGGAAGAAGGGATTGAAACTGAAGGGGAAGAATAGGAAAACCAGCTATCATGTATGGCCAGCCTCTCCTTGGAGGCCATCCAGTGTAGGATGCCAACTAAATCCTATGCTCCTTACCTCAAAGAACAATGGCTGCAATTTCATATTAAAACACTGGCATAGAGGGGCACCATGCCATTTTAGGACTACAGGTAGTTTATTGATCTTTGTGATCAAAGTACAGTAGAGGATAGGACCAAAATGGCTGAGCTTTACTTGCACAACATGGCCCTCACAAACATGAATATTTGCAATCCTAATTCCAAGCTAGGAGATCTACAATTAATGGTTTTGGCATCATGGATGAACCATGAGGAGTCAAGGGTTGTAGAGATGAAAATAATATTAGCCAAAGATCAAAATGAACCTATTTTCATTTGAGCTAAACAATTAATTCCCATGGCCCTAATCAGCACCCATAATCTAATTACAAATGATCCTTGCTTGTCACTTAGATATCTTTCTGACCAAGAGCAAGCAATTTCACATTTTGAGGATATGTTTAGGTTGCTAAGAGATGATAATATACACGCTTGCTAAAGGAGATGGAACACACTGCTACATAGCTGAAGATCAGAGAATATCACTTCCCTTAAAGGTTGAGAGAGGCACTCAACAAGACACCTATGTATAAGAAATCAATACAAAGGTTGAAGGTCAATTGGATAGGCCTAAAACTCAGTCCACCACTAATCCTATGGATGCTAGAAGGGGAAAAAGAAGAAGAGGAAAAGAGGCAGTGGGAAGAAGTAGAAAGGAAAGCAGGCTTCTATAAACAAGAAGAAGAGACCACAACAGAAGCATGGGATGTCAAGGAGGCTACCAGAGCCATGAAGGACATGGAGATTGACTAATTTTCTCAGAGGATGAGTAACACTTTCAGTAGGGGGGTGATGATGAGCCTCATCATTGGGTAATTATATGGGCCTTAATTGGCCTTAATTCACCTCCTAGCTTAGTCAAACCAACTATTCTCACAACTTATTGCATACTTTTGATTATATTTTGTTTATGAGTTGAGTTAGAGTTAGATATTTTCCTTTGTAGTCTAATGTGCATGTAATGCCAAAATAAAGGATAAAAGCAAGGAAAAATGCAGGAATAAAGGATAAAAGTAAGGAACTGTGGCCAAAAAGTGATGAGCCTAGGTATTGCAACAAGAATGTTGGAACCCCCAGGGCTATCAGCTTTACTTATCAACTCAGGGTTCATACAAACTTGGAGCTGATAGTGCTTGTTGGCCGGATGAATCAATCTTGTGAACAAGGCCAATCTCCCTAGTATCAACAGATATCTAGCAACAAGTAGGACAAGAAAATCTGCCTTTCTCTAAACATATTGCAATTCATTAATAAAAACTATAGAGGTGTTCAAACCCTACCTTAAGTCCAACACTAGTTTTTGGCAGCCATGCTTCAACCGTCCAAAAGAGTTTCCTTTAGAGAACCTACAATCACAAACAAGTACACATCAAATAACACCTCCATAGCTAATATAATAAATCATGTTCATTATGGTGATCAAGGAATCCATAAAATAAACCATAAAACACATCTTATTGAGAAAAATAAACTTGATTGTATTAACTTTGAAATCGAAGAACTTTATGACCTTTGGTGCCTTGATGTTGTACAAGCTCTTCCTAGGGTCCAAAACAGGAATCCCCTCTACTTTGACAAGCCTCACACTCTTCCAAATGAGATCAAGAGGTATGTAATCTTTCCTCACAAAATCTCAATTAGGAAGACTAAGTTCCAGCAGCATTTCTCCTCAAAAATATTCAGCTTTTCCACCTCCTCAGTAACCAGCCCAATGCTTCATTTTATAGTGCAAAAGAAGGAGGTTACAGGTCCACCTATGAAGGGATAGATTACTCCTTCAAAGGGATAAGCTCCTCACATAAAGGGGTTAGCTCCTTAAGGTATGGGATGCATGAACCTTAAAGGAGCGAACTTGCCACCTCAAGATTCCTTCTAGAAGCTTCCAGAAATGACTCAAAGTGAGTTTTTAAGAATATACTTGCACCTTTTTAACTTTTACAGGGGTCCACACCCATAACACAGAGACAAAGTGGTCAAGTGTGCAGGGGACATGACCATTAGATGCGGGACCGTAGGTAATGCTAAGAGAAAGTGTGGAACTAGAGTTTTAGAGACTTTTAAGGGCTTTCTCTTATTTTCAAGGCTTGATATGAAGAAATGAGGTTTAAGACTTGCAAAGGAGGAAACTATGAGTGGTGATAGACTCACACAAATTGAAGAATGTCAAGGTGACAATTTTTGTGCAACAGATTGCCCCCTAAAGTGTGAAGTCTGTAATAGATGAGGATAGCATTTGTCATCTAAGAAGAGTGAAGTACTTTATCACTTCAAGGATCATCTTGTGGACACCCCCAGTCAGAACCTGTAAAAACATTCAATACAAAATATATATATGTGAACATATCATCGTTGAGGTAGACATTCCCATACTCAGATTAAAAATAACTAGAGAACTAACTAAACTGCTCTGATATAGGAATGATTTTGTAATACATCACAAGTATAGACATACATAGACACAGTATGGGCGTAGCCATCTGTTTATAAATAGTCCACTTTATAATGAATAACAGAATTCCTCGAAGCCTGGATGGTGGAAACTAGATCCAAGGTATTGATTTCTACTTCCCGAACTAGTACGATTCTATCCATGTGAATGAATGTGTCGAGGTCGAACATGGTAGAAACCACTTGATTACCAGTCAATGATGTGAATTGTTAACAAGTGCGAGAGAAACCACTAGTAATGTCAATGGCTCTCAAAGTACTCAGTATAATCCATGAAATATGAATAGATGAGCTGACGTCGAACATGTCATAGAATCATTTGATCGAAGGTCAATGATGCAACCTGTCGTCGAAGGCGAGAAACCTGCCATTAAGGCATGCAAATTCCAAGGTATTGACAATTTCTAGATCATCTTTCTTGATAATGAGTTGAAGTCGATAAAAAGCGATCTGTCGTAGGCAAGCCCACAACACGAAATCATAGATCAAGTTTTGAAGAAATATATTTGGCAAGAAGTAACTCAGGGATGGTCAAAATGGATGACAAATATTTTGCAAATGAATGGTTTATTTGAACTGACCTCTTGAACACATAACGACATTGCAGATGGTTTGATGACAACTGACCCAAAGCTAATATCCAAAAACTAGTTGAAAACTTTCAATATGGTTTGATTAACTGTTAGGCAAAGGATTTCCCAACCCAGGTGAACAAAAAGTGTCGTGTTCAAGAGTGGTTAATTGTTTTTCTAAAACACAAAGTATAGCAAACAGGTTCATTTTTCTCTCTTTTCCCCCACCATTTCTGGCAAGTACCTCTTTATTTTGATAAGCTTGAGGAGGATAACATTTGCTTGATTATAAGCTCATCCTTCAGATGAGTCCAACTTAGTTTAAAATTCGAACCCTAAGAAGGAGTGGTTCATTCCTATTTAAAATTGAACAGGTCCTTTACTGTTGAATTTTAACGAGTCCAATATAGGAAAAACTCGGTGTTTTTCAATTTTAGGGAGTCAAAATAAAAACTTAAGAAAACTCCATGGGTGTCCTTTTTCGTAAATTTGTGTCCCCTAAGCCTGAAAACGTATAAAATAATACTTGAGAGAACCGCTTGACCATTACGATCAAGGAGTACTTTTCATAATTAGTTACCTCGATCTAAAAAAGTAAAAAAATGATCGAAGACACGTCATTTTATAACCAATATTGAACTTGAAACAACAAAAGTCCAACGATCGTTTCATGTTTATACGATCAGAAAAGAGCTGTAAGTGGACCGTCCTTTTAATTCCATTTTAACAAGTTTAAGAAGGAAAAACTCGACAATCTTTTCATATTTTACGAGTCAGAAAAGAGCTTAAAGAGGACTCCGATGTTTCACTTTTTCATAAATTTTGGAAGAGTATGAAAAAGTGAAAAAGTACACTCTTTGTTGAAAATGATCAATTCTCCCTGGAAATCCAATATTCTGCACAAAAACTCAAAACATTACTCATACCTATTTAAAATAAATAAAAATGCATCAAAAAGTTACCTTTTTAAAGTGAAAAATAAATAAATTAGAAATTCATTTATTCAAAAAATCTTATAAAAAGGGCTTTTGTAGATTCATTTTTACCATTTGACTTCAGAGTGAGAAGTGAGAGCTTTCAGATAAGAAACTTCCTGTGAAGATTGTGGAAAATCCGATTGTTGGAATCGAAAACCGTCAGCTCCAGGTAATCCACATCATCCATATCTTGGATTTCAATCATTTAAATTTTGTTTTAGGGCTTTAAAATTGATTTATTAAGGAAATTTTGATTTAAAAATCCGCTCGCGGGGGTTCGCAGGTGCAACCTGCGGCCCTTGCGGACCCCGACTTTTCTGTACAAAGGAAAAAGTCGAGATTCTGCACCTGTTGCTAAGGACGAGTGTGGACCTACGCACTATCCCTAGCTAGTAGGTGCAGACCCCACGAAATAGGTTTTAAAAATTCAATTTTTTCCATTTCTGCCCAAATTGTTTTGAACTAAATTGTTCTAATACGCCTTTTTTGCAATGTAGGACATACAAAATGCTCATTTGGCGGGAACGCGAGCACGAAGATGTGGATCTTGCCACATTAATTCATCCACCTACAATACAGGCATTAAAAGCATGCAAACTATTTAAATTATAGGCCATACCCGGCATGAGGGCCCAAGTAGACTTCCTGCAATGGCTGGTAGACAGGTGGAGCACACAGGACCAGTGTTTCATGATTGGTGGCCACTGACTCAAAATCGAGCTAGAGGATATATATTTCTTGACTGGTTTACCCAAGTGAGGTGAACGATTATCTCTTTTTGAGACTAGGCTAGGTGGCCAGTCTATCACTAGTCTTTGATTAGAGTTTTGAAATGACCAAACAGAGGACAAATGGATAGATATTAAAACTATCTCCCGTTCTGAACTTAAGGTTATCGCGTTCACTGTCACTAGACTATACGGGAGCGCAAAATTGCATGTAGCTACTGGATCCCAAATGCGAATGGCAGTAGACTGTTATCGAGGCACCATCTTCAATTGGTGCGAGGATGTGTTGGCGAATGTAAAAGGCCAACTCACTAGAGCAAAGAATGGACAACTAAAAAACTTTGGATATGGTTTCTTGGTTGTGAGCTTTGGTCTAGAGAGGGTCCCTATGTTGGTCCCATAGTAGCTTTCCATTGAGGCTGGACTTCTGTCTAGTCAATTTAACGTCTTAAATTGCTCTACATAAATTATCAATCCGGGTATCGTAAACTGATGAAGTGTGGTGCACTATATGTGCTTAGTTAATCTTTCTCTTACTTCGTTCTTTTATAGTTTATGTTGTTTTTTTTTGGGTTTTATTCTTGTTGGTTTTCTGATGACTATGAGACCTAGTATCCTTGCTGCTTCAGCAAAAGGACAAGATGATTCTATCATGTCATTAGTTCAATCAAGATAAAATGCAATAACCAAACAATGAGCTAGTGACTATGAGACCCAGTATCCTTGTTGCTTCAGCAAAAGGACAATATGATTCTATCATGTCATTAGTCATTAAAAGGCTATGTGCATCACTAATCTACAATCAACTTGAAACCAATTTATGTACAGCTAATATACATAAGCATAACAAAATTAAATGCAAAATTAAATGACAACTGTACAAGGCAGGGGCCCTCTGCCACCTATGAAATCAAAGCAAAATTGAATAAACTTGCATGAATTAAAATTGCATGAATGAAAAATCTAATATATCAAACTTGAAAGTAATCAAATCAAAACAAAGCAATATTTACAAAATGAAATCTATTCTACCTTACATTCTACAAAACAATATTTACAAAAAGAAATCTACTCTACCTTACATTCTAATTTGCTCCATGACATCTACTTCACATCTCCTTCCATGTTGAGAACATCAAAGCTTTATTCAAATTCTTCAAAAGTACAAAGCACAACAAAGTTCTCCAAATCTTTCAAAAGCCATCAAGGAAGAACTACAATCTTAAGAACTAGGGACTAAAAGACTAACTAATGAAGGAGAGAGATCTCCTATTTATACAAAAAGATGAGAGCCATCTCATTA
>APFE030790901.1:3557-21878 GCA_000404065.3 Pinus taeda
TAGAGCAGATGAAGGCATTCTCCTTGGTTATTCTCCCCACAGCAAAGCATATAAGTGTTACAATAAAAGACTTGGAAGAATTGTTGACAGCATTGATGTAGTGGTTGATGAAAAATGATACATTTCTAGGCAAGTAAATTATGAAAATATCGAAGAGGATGAAGACTATCCTCAAAATTAGACTGATGATGAAGAAGAAAACTATGAAGAAGAAACCCATGAGGAGCCAGAGGAACAGATAAGGATAGAATAAAAGACTCCTTCTAGGTATGTTCAAAAGAATCTTCCAGAATCATAAATTTTGGGGCAAAAGGAGGCTGGCATACAAACAAGAAGAACAATTGTAGAAGCTTCAAGCTATTTGGCATTACTCTCCTCCACTGAACCACAAAATGTAAGAAAGGCTTGCAAAGATGAATGCTGGGTCAAGGCAATGGATGAAGAACTTGAACAAATCAAAAAGAACAACACTTGGGAGTTGGTTCCTAGACCAGAAGATAACAATGTCATAGGGACAAAATGGATCTTCAAAAACAAGTTGAATGAAAATGGGGAAGTAATTAGAAACAAGGCCAGACTCATTTGTAAAGGGTATGCTCAACAAGAAGGATTAGACTTTGAAGAAACCTTTTGATTTGATGTTGGACACAATTAAATTAATTAATGTTTGCAACTCCAAATATTATGTAATATAATTTAAAGCTTCAAAATATGCAATCAGAATATGTGGTAATAAAATTGAAGAAATATAAAACTTTTGATAAAATTTTGGAATAAACAATGAGAATATATGATAATAAAATTTAAGAAATATGAAACTTTGCAAATTTTAAAGAAATATGAAACTTTGCAAATTTCAAAGAAATACGAAACCTTGCAAATTTTGAAGAAATATAAAATTTTTGAAAGCTTGAAAAAATATGTCTAAAAAAAGTGAAGTGAAACATATAATAAGAGTTTTCAATTAAAAACTATGAAAATAAAAATTTACAATTTTAAATGCAAACTTTCATGAAAATATTAGAAAAAAGCCAAAATAATTAGATTTATCAATCACCTATACCTTTATCTTTCATAGACATTTATCAATCAGCACATACCTATGCCTTATACCTTTCATAGATATAATAGTAAGATCTTGCAAATCTCTAAACTCGAACACGCTTTACATGGCATTGGGTATTGGGTTTGCGAATGGGCATAAATCCAATTTGTACTTGAATTCACATAATGGAACTTAATGAAACCATTATTTGGTTATTCCAATCTTTCCTAAGGGAATAATGAGTTATCTATGAATTCCATGAGGCGTTGTCTTTCATAGATATAATAGTAAATCTAGCAAATCTGTAAACCCGAACAAACTCTACATGGTGTTTGGTATTGGGTATCATTGCCAATGAATATAAATCCAAGTTCTACTTGAATGGACATACTGGAACTTAATGAAACCCTTCTTTGCTTATTCCAATCATTCCAGGGGAATACTGAGTTTTCTATGAATTCCATGAGGGAATGTCTTTTTATCTTTGACAATGTGGGGCCAATGCATTAATGAAAGGTTTAGTGAAATGCGCTTAGTGATGGTATTTTCCTTTCCATAATTTTTTTTTAACATAGTAAGAAAATATATCATAAATTAGTTTTTAAACCAACACTATAACAATTATCATTAGATGTTATCTACAAATATAAGTTGACTCATCACTATTATTTAAAGAAAAGCATGCCACTAGGAGCTATTTGTGGGTGGTCCATAAAGAGGTGGGCTTTCACTCATGCGAGATGCATATGGGCTACCTTGGAAGTTTACCTTTCCAATTAGATTTTATTAAATAATACGTTATTTTGTATTTACTAAATACCCGAAAGACATTTTCTCATGAGGTTGGTATGAGAAAACACTATTCACCCAACCAATACATGAACTTCATTTTCATACTCTTGGAACCAATTCCAATTTGGCATGTGCCTTTTTCTTTCCCATCAAAATTTGACATGAAGAATGGTGCCCTGTTGATGCTTGGTTTGGAATCTTTATTATACATCTGTTATTCTCCCGAGGGTTTCATAGAAAGAAGAAAGGAAGAAAGAAAGAAATGATTTTAACGTTCACGAGGCCGAAGATAGCCTATGGGGCAAATTGCTTCTTCATCTGCTTGATGTATTCGATCCTTTTTCTGTGAAGCTTCACAACAAATGCTCTGAGCTTCTTGACAAACCCCTCGCTAAATAGATTATCCCAAGAGCTAGCTGCTAGCATATCTGCATAACTTTTCCTATTGTCTTTGAAGGCCTCACATTCTGAATGAAATGTTTTTTCTGCTTCCACTTTTCCAGAGAACAAAAAATGCATGCCCTTTCCTCCCACACTTTCTTTGGCCTTTTCCAGTGCCCTGTTTCACAACGGAGTTGATCAGAATTAATCCTTAACTGAACAATAAGAATTTTGGCTCTCCAAGAGATATTAGCGTCTATGTATGCTTTTGGTCGATGATTATGAGTTGGATTGAACACTTCAATATAGTAATTTTTTCTCTTCCTAGCTCCTTATCCCAAGTACGTTTGTGAAACTTTTCCATAACAAAAGCTTTTATCTCTTTATTGTTTATGGGACACACGTTCAAGCAAATACCCCTTTTACTAAACCATTTTTTATTTTGTTGCATCCAAGTTTTTTTGCTCTTGCACAATCTATTATTAAAGGCAACTTTAGGCCATCTACCGTCTTCCATTTGCTTAATTTTTTTTAAATACCTTATGACTCGCACCATAGCAATTGCTTCAATAGGAGCAGTTCCTATTTCACTTAACAAGATATCATAAGGAACTGCACTTTTAATCTTAAATTTATTTGTAATTAAACGTTTCTGAATTTTCTCAATTTGTCTCCACTCCATGTCGGAGGTACTGCTAGCCCACAATTCATAACCATAGAGAATCACCAGAATCACTAGAAGCCCAAAAAGAGTTTGAGTGGTCTTCCAGTCCCATAACTCTGCTTCTCTACACCTATTTTGAAAAGCATAAAATGTTTTCCATTCCCAAAAGTTCTTTTCTTTCTACAACCATTCCAGCTTAGATTTTTGTTGAAGTTAATCCTGAGGTATTTGTAATCTATAACTTCTTCCAGAATGTTGCCTTCAAAGTAGAACTTATGCTAGTTATGTTTTCTTTTCTTAGATAAGACCACTACTTTCGTTTCACTGATATTGACTTGAATCCCTACACATCTACAGAAGTGCTCAAGGGATAGTAAGTGCTCTTGCAAACCAAGAGTCAATTTAGCAATCAGAATAAGGTCATTTGCATACAAAAGAAACCTTATAACAAACTTGCACAAATAGATACCATCACCCCTTGCGAATTTAACCACTCCTGAAGCTTGTCGATATATAAACCAAAAAGGGTAGGAGACAGTGGGCAACCTTGCTTGACCCCGATATCACTTGTAAAACTTTAAAAAATGTCTGCTGAACTTCTAATTTTGACTTTCACATCTTCATACAGCCTATGCACAGCTCCTCTCAAATGTTTAGAAACCTCAAGTTCCTCCATTCTTTGCCAAAGTTTATCCCTAAGAACTGAGTCAAACGCTTTTCTGAAATCAACAAAGCAACAAAAGATGTCTTCCTTTTTCTCCCAAACTTTTTCAATGATGTGCCTTAAAGTTATGCAATGATCAACTGTGGAATGTTTAGGTCTAAAACCTGCTTTCCCTTTAGCATGCTTATCATTTTCTTCTGCCCACTTTCTAGTTTTGTTTTCTAACATGCTTCCAAATAGCTTTGCAAACAAAGGTTTTATCATGATGGTCCTATAATTGGAGGGATTATTGACGTTAACGCTCTTGAAAAGAGGTATTGCGAGACTAGTTGACCAATCTGTGGAGAGCCCTTGTCGTATGATGTTGTTGAAGATTTTTGTAATGTGAGGTGCAAGAATCTTTGAGTCCCACTTTAGATACTCTGCTTGGAGTTCAACTAAGTCTTTTGCTTTTCCAACACCCAACTTATTGATACCCATCTCTACCTCTTGTACCGTCCTTTTGTACTGTGAAGAGTTCAGTATCAATATTGACCAAGGGCTTGCGGAGAATCATGTCTTTGTTAATAGAATGCATAGAGTAGCTTGCACAATAGGTTATCGAAATCTGAATTGATCGAATGGATCAAAAATTGAGCCTAAACGCAGTTGATGTCTGAGTCGCAGGGCAGAAACAATAGTTGCAATGGCGAGGTTGAGGGTTCGATCCCTGCAGACAATAGGCTCTTGAGAGATTTTGGGTTCTTGCAAGGCTCAGGAGCAGGGGTAGCAGTTTCTTTAATCGGAGTAGATCCTTCCCCATGCAGGAAGAAAACGGATTCATCTTTAGAGACGTATCCTTGGAAACAACATTGGAGTTCAGCGTAGTCAAATCCGAAACCACTGAATTGATATCAGGAATCGTGGGCTTAGGAAACTGAAAAGGAAGAAGCCATGGTTTTCATGTTGGAGGTTAGCATCATGATGCTGCCACTGGGGATGACACCCCAAGTGCCTCTTGAGCTCGAGGGTCTCATCGTGGGTGGGGTCATCAATGGCTACAACATCAAGGACAACAACCACCTCTTCGACCTCTACAACATCAAGGACAACAACCACCTCTTCGACCTCTTCTTCGTACCTACATTTCCTACGAGCTCATCTTAGCGGACGAGTCTCTAGTGAGGGCCATTGCTAGCAATGAGTACTCTAACCTCTTCCATTTGGTGCCTTGGTTGAATGACTCCATTGGCTTGTTTATTTGAGCCGAGTTCTAACTAAATCCAATCAGTTCACTTTTTCCAATGTGCTAATCTAGGAGACCTAGAACACAAGAGAAAGATCCACAAATACATAATTGGAAGAGGGTTTATGTCCAATGTTTTTGTGGTGAGTGCTCTCGTAGACATGTATGGAAAATGCGGGAGTTTGGAGGATGTGCACAATGTGTTTGACAAAATGCCTCAACAAAATGTGGTGACTTGGAATTCCATGATCTTAGGATATGCAGAGAATGGACACATTGATGAAGCTGTGAAATTGTTCGAGAGAATGCCAGAAAGTACAGTGTCATGGAATCTGATGATTGTAGTGCATGCACAAAATGGGGATGTATAAGTGGCTTCCAAACTTTTCGAGAAGATTCCTCGGAGAAATGTGGTTTCCTAGAATTCAATGCTTACAGGACACATGCAAAACACGTGCATTGAAGATGATGAAAACTTGTTTCACGAAATGTCGGAGAAAAATGTGATTTCCTGGAATACAATGATTGAATGTCATACAAAGAATGGTAACGTGGATGAGGCCCTAAAATTCTTCTAGAAAATACCTCAATGAAATGTGGTCTCATGGAATACGATAATTGCAGGACTTCAACAGAATGGGCATGGTAATTGTGCCATGAAGCTCTTTCAACAAATGAAACTAATAGGTGTTAAACCAAACTTTGTTATGTTTGTTAGTGTATTTCCTTCATGTGTTAACTTAAAAGCTCTGGATCATGGCAAGGAAGCCCATGAAGACACCATCAAAATTTATCACACTTTGATGCCATTGTTAGCAACACCCTCATAGATATGTACGCAGAATGTGGGTATACCGAGGATGCACGTACAATTTTTGAAAAAATGACTGAACGAGTCACAAGTTCATGGAATGTGATGATTATGGGTTATGCTATAAATGGGTGTGGCCAGGAGGCTTTCCAACTCTTTGAACAAATGCAATTCTCTGGTGGAAAGCCAAACCAGGCCACTTTTGTTGTTATGTTTGCTTACTGCCATTCAGGCTTGGTGGATGATGGATGTTTATTCTTTGAATGAATACGTCGAGGTTATGGCATTGCACCTTTCAAAGAGCACTATTTATGCATGGTTGACGTTCTTGTATGCAGGGGAACTAGAAGAGGAAAAAAACTTTATAATGAAGATGCCTGTAAAACCTACCATGGTTGTTTGGAGGTTTTTGCTCAGTGCATGTAGAACATATAACAATGTAGAACTAGAAGAATGTGTTGCAAAATACCTCTTTAAATTAGATCCCAATAATGTTGCACATTCTGTGCTGCTTTTATATATATATGCAACATATGGAAAGTGGGATGGTGTACAAAATCTACAAAACGTGATGAAGGACAGGGGAGTAAAAAATATGCTAGCATACAGTTCAATTAAGATGAATAACAAGGTTTATATTTTCCAAATGGGACACTGATCCACCCATCAAACAAAATTTTGAAAAGAATCTAGAGGTAGACTAAATGGAAAGAGATGCACCTCACATCAATACAACATTGCATGATGTGGAAGAGTAGGATGAAAGCCTCTCTACTAACCAACCAATGAAGGAGTTTGTTATTATGAATAACCTGATCGATATAGCTTCTGGGTAATCCAATTGGGCTAGGAAGAGCAATGTACCAATAATTTCATCTCTTGTCATGGCCTAAAGGTGTTTATATCCAAGACTCTACCTACTTTGCCGACCATGTTTTGTGTTCACTGTTTCTAGAGGACCTATGTTAGATCCAAGATAATTATTATAAAGTAAATCATTAGAAAAATCTTACTTGGTTGGATTCCTAAACTTAACTATCTTGGATCTAAGTGATAATGTCATAGTTTATTGTTGTTGCTTCTTTGACAATGGATTTGGAGAGAATTTATGATGTTATTTGATTCAATTATCACGACTATTAGGGAAATTGAGGTTAATAATTCACTTTATTTGGAAAACATGATTGCATGATTTTCTATTCTATTTATATTAGGAATGGTTTTTTTTCACTTTCGGATATGGTATTTGCATTTTCATTATCCTCCAATTTTAAGGCAACAACCATTCCATTTCTTACAGATTTAGCTCCAAACAAATCTAGGTTTAAAATGGAGATTACAAGCTCGCATAGTTATGAAAGTTTTCCATGTTTGTAGAGAAATTAATGAAAATACATGTATCTCAAGGCACAACATACCAATACACAAGAAAATATGCAGTGCATGTTGAACAATTAAATCACGACTTGGAGATCAAATTAAGTTGATTTTTTGAAAGGTTTTGCAAGCATATTTTCTTACAGTTGATTATCTGTCTTGTTAGTGGTGCAAATTAAAGGAGTTTACAATTTGTTGGGAAGGGCGACTCTTGTAGGTTGTGTGTCGGGTGCCTTACGCAGCCAAAACTCATTCTATCCTCATTGCAATGGCTCATTATTGAAATATTTTCTCACATTTTATCCTCGTGGCAATGGCTCATTATTGAAATATTTTCTCATGGTAGCTTGTTTCAAGAATTTTCCCTGCAATTTGTCCTCTTATCAAGCAAATTGAAGGATTTATCGCTTTGTACATGCCAAGTGGGAGAGACGCACATAAATAATTTACATTGTCCTTAACGGTCTCGTTCTTCCAAGTTGAATCTACTATGTAAAATATTCTGAATGAGTTCCCACATATTTTTATGGTGAAGTTCAACTTGGTAGGAGCTATATACTCCAAGGATTCTATCTTCATAAATTCCTTACATGGTTTGAACCAATGTTGCAAACATCAGCATTGGGATAAAATCGACAAGGGTCCAGAAAAACAAAAAATAGAAAAAATTGGCAAACATCGGCTAGGCCAAAAAATCGCGATTTCGAGATAAAATCAAAATTTTATCGAGCTGTTCGCAACACTAGTTTGAACATCTATATATTGGAATTATCTTTGCAACAACGAAACATCCGTGGAGAAGGATATGGTGCTAGTTGATGAAAATTTCTTCCACGTACAACTTGATCTGAAATATAATCTTTGAGAAAGAAACATCCCTTCTAAGTGTAGGGGTCTGGCTGAATCAATGACAAGGCCAAGTATAATCATTTCCTTTTCGTACTTTTAGTGACACTATTAAGGCCGACAAGTTTGGATTCAAGGTTGTAGGTTTTAAACCCGTACAGAAATTACCTGCATATGAATTCTAAAACACAGAAAACAATGCGAGATCATAACACATAAAACACATATACACAAAGATTTTCCCCTGGATCCTAAAACCGGGACTACCAGCTTGATTTTTCATTATGTTCCTTTCAATGTTACAATACATATTTATACATGCCGAAGCATCCAATACCATGGACCGAAAACCATCGCGTCCAATACCATGGACCGAAGACCATTGTATCCAATACCATCGACTGAAAACCATTACGTGCAAAGATCATGCACAAAACCATAGGTGGGTTACGGGTGCCCTTCAAACCCCCTATCAACTACGTGGAAAGAATATAACACAACCCAACATTCTCCCACTTGTTGTTTTCTTTCCACAAGGGGCCACAAGAGAGCTTAGTCAATTTCCTAGCCCTGAAATGCCCATTTTCTCTCTGCACCAAGAGAACTTCTCAGAGCTCACAAATTTTGTCATGCATCTACGGTATTCTTCAAAGTGTCTACCTTTATGAGCAACACCTTTTTGTCTTCTATCATATCCCTCACAAAGTGATATTGAACATCAATGTGCTTTGTCTTTGAATGATATGGAGGGTTCTTTGCCAAAAAAATTACACTTTGGTTGTCACAGTTATCCTTATAGCTTCTTGTACTAACCCCATACTTGAACACAATCTCTACAACTAAACTACTTCCATGCTTGCATGAGTGGCTGCCATGTATTCTACCTCTATAGTTGATAGTGCCACTACAGATTGTTTCTTACTCATCCAACTGACTGCACCTCCAAATAGGTTAAAAAGATACCCACTTGTAGATATTCTCTGATCTAGATCTCCAGCCCAGTCTGCATCAACAAAGCCACGAATATCCAACACTCTGCAATCCTGGTCTTCATTGGTAGCACAAATCATAATCACTAGTGCCATGCAAATACCTGAAAACCCATTTCACTGTTGTCCAATGCTCCTTTGTTGGTTTTGACATAAACCTGCTCAATACTCCCACTGCATGTGCAATGTCTGGTCTAGTACAGACTATTGCATACATTAGGCTACCGACTGCACTTGTATATGGAACACGAGACATGTCCTCTTCCTCTTCTTGTGTCTTGGGACATTGTTCAGCAGATAACCTCACACCTACAGGAATATGAACCTTCACCGATTTACTATCCTGCATATTAAACCTCTACAGTATTGTCTCGACATACTTCCTCTGGTTTAACCAGAGCTTCCTCTTTGCCTGATCTCTTTTAATTTCCATGCCCAAAATATAGTTTGCAGCACCAAGATATTTCATGTCGAATTTGGAGGACAATTGGGTCTTCAAATCCTGGATAATTTCATTGTTATTTCCAACCAACAACATATCATCCACATACAAGACCAGATAAATAACACAGTCACGAATTAATTTAAAATACACACAGTGATCTCTTTTGCTTCTGGTGAAGCCAAGTCCCCGTATAAATGTATCAAATTTTTTATATCACATCCTTGGTGATTGTTTTAACCCATACAGAGACGTCTTTAACTTGCATACTAGTTCTTTCTTACCCTTCGCTGCAAAGCCTTTAGGTTGCTTCATGTAGATTTCCTCTTCCAGATCCCCGTGAAGAAATGTTGTCTTCACATCCATCTGTTCTACCTTGAAATCAAAAGCAACAACAATAGAGAAAAGTAATCTAATAGAAGTTATCTTGGCAACAATAGAAGAAATATCACCAAAATCAATTCCGAGGACTTGGGAATAACCTTTTGTTACCAACCGAGCTTTGTATTTCTCCACTTTTCCTTCTGCATTTGTCTTGTTTTTGAACACCCATTTGCTGCCAATGGGTTTCCTTCCAGCCGGCAACTCCACCAGATCCCAATCCTCATTTTTGTGCAAAGATGCCATTTCATCAACAATGGCCTCTTTCTAGAGTTTTCCATCCTCTGAATCTACTACTTCCTTCACAGTTATGGGATCATCGTCAGTAATAGATAAAGCAAAATTTGAATAGAAAGTAGATGGAATATACCTTTCAGGTTGCCTTCTTTCTCGAACTGATGTTCTCATAGCTAGAGTTTGTGGCGCTTCATCTTCTGATTCCTCCTCTGCTGTAGAGTCTGATTCTTCCTCCTTTAGCTCAAACTCTATCTTCTCAGGTTCCTTTTGTTGGACTTCATGTTTAATAACATCTTTCACCTCTTTGAACACCACATCTTAGCTATACACAACCTTCCGTGTGACTAGGTTCCAAAGCTTGTAACCCTTTAAACCATCCTTATACCCAATAAAGATGCACTTTTCAGATTTACTATCCAAGTTGGTTCATTTCTCCTTTGGAACATATACATATGCATCACATCCAAATACCCTCAAATGTGAAAGAGAGAGTTTCTTACGAGTCCATACCTCTTGTGGAGTCTTATCCTCCAACACTGATGAAGATGACCTGTTGACTAGGTAACATGTAGTATCTACCGCCTCTACCCAAAATTCTTGTCTTAACCCGACACCACTTAGCATGCTTCTTCCCCTTTCCATCAACATCTTATTCATTCTTTCTGCAACTCCATTTTGTTGAGGTGTATATGGAGTAGTCTTCTGCCATGCTATACCACACTTCTTATAGAATTCTTCAAATTCCTTACTGCAAAACTCTCCACCATTATATGTTTTCAGCACCTTTATCTTCTTCTCTGTCTGGTTTTCTACCAGAGCCTTAAATTATTTAAACCTGTCGAAGACTTCAGATTTCTTCTTAAGGAAATATACCCATGTATTCTTTGAGAAGACATCTATAAATGGTACATAGTACACAGACTTACCCAGTGATGAAACCTTCACAGGTCCAAACACATCATTGTGCACAAGTTCTAATATATGTTTCGCCCTCTTACTACCAGAGGGGAAACTCACTTGATTCTGCTTCCCATATACACAATTTTCACAGAGATCGAAATCCAAAGAGCTATTACTCATACCTTATACAATACCTTTACCATGAAGTATCCGAAGGCCCTTTTCTCCGATATGTCCAGGCCTTTGATGCCACAGAATGGTCATCTCTCCAGAGACCACTAGATTTTCTGCTCCACTTTTAGGAACCACAGAACTATTGCACCCACCAATAACAATGCTACCTTGCAGCTTGTACAAAGTTCTAATCCGAACTCCCCCCATCAATACCAGTGCTCCCCAAACCATCTTGCAGGTATCCCTCTCAAACACTGTTCTTACACCTGCATCATCCAGCTTACTAACAGAAATTAGATTTTTGGCTAATTCAGGAATATGTAGAACACCTGGAAGTGTTTTAACCCTTCCACCTTGCAACTTCAACTTTACTTTTCCGCAACCAATGATTCTAGCCTTCCTGTCATCCCCCAAGAAGACATCACCACCATCATATTTCTCATACTCGCAGAACCACTCTCTATGGGGAGTGAAGTGAAAGGATGCACCTGAGTCAATCAACCATGCCTCATGATCTACATGTGTACTTGAAGAAGCCAAGTACACATCCCCACCTTCATCTGAGGTGGTTTTCGCCTCTGCACAAGGAGACTCATCAGATCCCTTTCCTTTGTCAGGAGCTTTAGATTTACAGTCTCTTTTGTAGTGCCCTTCCTTTCCACATTTCTAGCGCACCACCTTTACGGGTTTTACTAGAGATTTAGATCTCCCTTTAGATTTAGATCTCCCACTCGATGACTTATTTTTGTTTATGCTCTGGGTCATCCCTCGTATAGACAAGGCATAACCATTTTGGCTCTCCATATTTTTCCATCTCATCTCCTCCGCCAGCAAGGATGAGACTATTTCATCAAAATGCAAGGCAGTTGCATTTCTACCTATTGCAATAACTAGACTATCCCACGAATTTGGTAGAGAACACAACAAACTGATGCACTTATCTTCATCTAAAATTTTAATATCAACAGATTCTAACTGACTTACCACAGTATTAAATGCATTCAGATGCTCTATCACTAAGTCTCCATCTTTCATCCTCAGGTTATATAGCTTTTTCCGCAGGAATAGTTTATTCACCAGAGACTTAGATTGGTACAAAGTCCCTAACTTGTCCCACAAAGCCTTTGTTGTAGCTTCCCCTGATACATTCAATAATACTGAATCTGAGACAAACAATCGTATTGTGTTCTTTTCCTTCTGATCCATCTTCCTCCATTCTTCATCGGACACTCCTGTTGGTTTAGTACCCGAATCTACCGTGATCCACTGGTCCTTATCCACCAGCAGATCCTCCATCTTGAGTTTCCACAACTCAAAACTCTAACCATTAAATTTCTCGATCTCTATCTTTCCACTACTCACCATCTTCATTCACCACCAGAATCTATCTTGCAGATCTGCCACTGAACAAGGTCTACCATAGGCCCAAGTGAAACCCCTCAGCAACAAAGGCATCCCCTTGAAGCCAAAACAACACTGATACCAAATGTAGTTTTTAACCCCGTACAGAAATTACCTGCATACGAATTCTAAAACACAGAAAACAATGTGAGATCATAACACATAAAACACATATACACTGAGATTTTCCTTTGGATCCCAAAACCGGGACTGCCAGCTTGACTTTTCATTATGTTCCTTTCAATGTTACAATACATATTTATACATGTCGAAGCATCCAATACCGTGGACTGAAAACCATCATGTCCAATACCATGGACCGAAGACAATCACGTCCAATATGATGTACTGAAAACCATCACGTGTGAAAATCATGCACAAAACCATAGGTGGGTCCGCCCAACCTAACATAGGGTCCAAAACCAAAATTTTCCTGGGTGTTTCCCTGAACGCCATAAAGTGGGGTTACAGGTGCCCTTCAAACCCCCTATTAACTACGTGGAAAGAATATATCTCAACCCAACAAAGGTGGCATATACTAAGCATTATTTGAGTATGATATGATGAAGTCTAGCCAAGTAATTTGCTCCAACCTAACAAAATTTTGAATTTGAGTCACTCTGAAACCTGTTAAGCTAAATATGTTTGGAAAAATAGACAACCCTCAATGCATGAACATGTATATAATCCTTCACACCAATATAAGACATGTATTGATAAAGAGGTTTGATCAACTCTTATAAGGCACAATTTATCAAGAGATGTGAGTATTCATCTTTGGAGATATTTCTCTCATTGAAATAAATGGAGGCTTGCAGTGGCATGAAAATCAACATAAGATCATATCAGATTGATAGTATGGAAGATATCAAGATCTATATAAACATATCGCCAATGATCCTTTGGATGCTTAAGGGGCTGGTCTGAAACATAGTTTAAGATGCTTAAACTGAATTTGTGAGCCAGGATGATGAAATGGATTTGAGTGACACCAATTACATTGTTATATTATATATTGTACCTTGAAGGCCCACATGTAACACCTGGAGCAAGGTTAATATACTTCCTTGTATATTATGTTGGCATAATTGGCAGAGAAGATCCATCGTTGGGCAATTTTGGGAGGTTGAATGACCATGCTATAATTCCTCTCACATACCTTAGATGGCACTTTGAAGTTAGGTATACATACTTTGTGAAGCATCTACATATAGGAGGGCCTTTGGAGGCTGGATCCTATGAGTTCAAGCCCTTATCTCTTGAAGATGTCCTTCTCTATGGGGATTTCAATGTAAAAAAAAATGTAATTTAGATTATTTAAATTGGTGAAAAGGGATTTTACCCTTCCATATGCTAGATTAGGGTCTTCTACTCAAGAAATTAATATTTTATTGTAGAAAAAACTTGAAGATATCCCTATAAGTAGATATGCACTTCCTCTCATTTGTAATTCCTTTAGCAAGTCTAAAAATTTTGAAATTTGTTGGAATTATTTTATCTTGGATTTGGTGCTATGTATGGAAGACTAACACACCTCATGGGGCCTTGGATCATTGGTTGGATTGACAAAGTGTTGAGCCATTTACTATTGTTCGTTCCATTCTAACTGTACTCCACTTCACCCTAATGCAATGTTGGAAATCGATGAGACTAGGTGCAAGTCCTGGGAAAATATGTCTGAGTAAATACCCCTCAGACATGGAATCTAACCTCGATATTGCTTGTTATGAGTTGTTATTGCCCCAATGGACATGTTTCTGTAAGCTTTTGCAAAAAAAAAAAAGAAAAAAAGAAAAAAAAAAACTATGTTTGTCATTTATTAAAGTAATCATTCATTATGTCTCTATCCTTTAATAAAGTAGCTACTCTTTGTCATGTAATAAGGTAGCTAATCTATCTTTATTTTATGAGCATAAAGTGCATTTTTATTTGTGGTCTTCCAAACAGAAAGGTAAGATTGTTCATTCCTTTCATCTGTTGCAACACTTGTGCTTAAATTACACTATAAGTGATTGTAGGGAGCAATCTGTATCAAATACCATTGTTAGGTGGAAATAGAAAACCTCTACTCAACAGTGAAATGGAATTACCCTTTTTTCATAAGGTTTTTAAAATTTATTCATGCTCATTCTGTAAAAAAAGAGTAATTGGAGCTTCGCCATAGCTCCTACTTTCATTTTTGTAATGTTTATGCTAAGGATTTTTATTTTATGTCATGCCAACATGAGAGGGGATGTATGAATCTTCTTTAGGAGTATACATAAACAATGATTTATCACTTCCTATCTATCACTCTAAAAGTTCCAAAAAATTACATTCACCAACATACATATGTTTTTTTGAAGCCTCTGGGATTCAATATACAAGTGGTGCTTCCAAAACTAGAAAGGAAGAAGAAACGAAGTTTTCCCGAGTAGCATTACGGGCACTTGAAGCACAAGCATATGGATTACTACATATTTTGTTATGTGAATTGTTATTTCTTGCATGATGCTTTGATGATAATGTTGTTAGTTTCTTAATGGGATACTAATTTATGACATGCATATTATAGATGATTACATCTCTCAAGCCACTATCCAAAACTTTTCTCCCTCTCAGGATGTTGGTTCTATTGTATTGACTTCTCTCGTTCAAGCCTCTCCAAGGAAAAGGGACAAAATACAAATAACCATTGAATAGAATGAAATTGATAAAACAAAACAAAATATGACAACCAATAATTCTATGCAAGTTGAAAATAGTTAGGGGAATGTTAGTAAGTTCATTCCCTTCAACATGACATTGCACCCCCTATAAGGTGACATCGATGTTGCAGCCTAACATGCCGCACAAGGTGAAAGTTTCCTTCCAAATTCCCCACTCCTCTTATTGACGTTCCTTTGTACCTCTTGGTGAAATTGCAAGTATAAAAATTGTAGTTCAATAAAATCACTTTCTAAATGAATATATACATACATATTTAGCCTTTGCTAATGTGAACCTTCTATATTTAACCACACTTGTTTGCTTAATTTTTCTAAATAATTTTTTTTAGGTAATTTTTATGCCATATACCTTTGCTCATTGGATTTTTGATATTATTGGAAAATACTACATTAATCATTTAGATAAAAAATAAAATATATAATATATTATATTATAAATATATAATATATATATATAATATATAATCTTACTTGGGTTGATAATGGGTGAAAATTGTTGAAATAAATCATAATTTTTTATGTAGTGTGCTATCTAAGATCATTGAAATAAACAAAAAAATGAAACATGGTTAGTTTGGTTAACTAGTTGTTGCGAATATATATGGGGGATTTGTTGAAAAAAATTGTTGGCTCTTTCTCGGCCATGAAACAATGCCATAATAGAGGATTTGTAAAAAAAATTGTTTGGCTCTTTTTTTGGCTATAAAAGGATATTATAATAGAAGTTTTGTTTATGCAATTAGGACACTAATATTTGTAAAAGTTTGTTAGAGAAGTTTTTTATACACAATCAATTATGAATATATGGTTTTTGAGGTTTAGATAAAGGTGGAAAATACCATTATTTTAAAGACTTTATGATTAAAGTAGGTTATGACCAAGAAAGATACATGTGAGACAAAGGACCCATTTGACTACTAAATTCTATATAGGTGTACATACTATACCCCCTATCGATTTGAATCTACGACCTCTTTTGAGAAACCACAATAGAGGAAATTTCACCCTAAAAGTGCACATAAAATTTTCAAGTAAATTCTATGTCATAATATGTAAATCAAATGAAATACTTTAAATTTAAAAAAGAGGTACGTGTAAATATTTTCGAGGGAAAATAAGAAAAAATGCTTGTTTTGAATTGCATTTTTGGTTTATCTCCTTATAGGATTTCTCAAATTTCAAGTATAGACACTTATTGGATGCAAAATTAAATTCCACATCCAACGAGCATACTTTTGAGAATACTCACATTGATAAAAATTGAAGATACATTAAAAAAAAAGCGTGTTGAACACACTTTTTTTAATGTATCTTTAATTTTTATAAATGTGGGTCTTCTCAAAAGTATGTATAATGGGTACTCGTTAGATGTGAAATTTAATTTTGCATCCAATGATTGTATACACTTGAAATGAGCAAACCTATAAGAAGATAAGACCGAAATACAATTAAAAAAATACTTTTCTTCTTTTCCTTTCAAAATTCATAACTCTTATTTTATTATTTTAACAATTATTTTATTATTTTTCCTTACACAGCCACTTTTACACTGAAATTTCCTCAAATGAATATTTTTAATGAATTAGGACACTAAGATTCATAAAAGGTTGCTAGGTAAGCCTCGTATATGCAATCAACCATGCATATATGGTTTTTGAGGTTTAGATGAAGGTGGAAACACATGTTCAACAACCATGTCGAGGTGCCCCTACAACTTTAGTCTAGGCTCCCATGGGAATTAAACTTTTCCCAATGGAAAAAAACTACTCACTTTCCACCATTGGATCAAACCACTTTTTCTGAAATGCTTATATTGTGCATTTTCCTAATATGTTTATCTATTTATAGCTAATGTAGATTGCTCTGATCTAAATAGTATAAATATCCAAGAAAACCATTCATAATTAAAAAGGTAAGTTACAAGGTATAACTTGCACATCAATACCATGTATCAAATCAATAGTAGGACTACGAATATCACTCTCCTTTTCATTCAAACAATATGAAAAAAAAAATACATGTTTGACATTGAAAAAGAAAATATTATGATGTTTCAAACATCTTTTGAATTTGGCATGACTTATCTTTTCTGATATTAATAAACATTTTCCATATATCATTTATATGACTAAAATAACTTTCTATAAGAACACTTCATTAATAAAATAATGTTATATATAAATACATTAAGTTTTTTTCAAGACAAACAAACTATCATGTACACACAATCACTTGGTTGAGAGAATATCTCAACCACACACTAATATAGAGCTAACTAGTTGGAGAGAATCTCTCAACAAACTAGGCCTAGATAACTCACCATCTAATAGGAAAAATCTCATTCTAGTAGAGCCTAGAACTTTACCAAAATTGACTAATAAAATTAATCATTAAATAATCTCACACACTTTGAGACAAGTGGGAGTTACATGCTCTAACAATCACACTTAACAACTACTTGTCTCAATATCGAAAACAAAGTTTGCAAGCTCATAAATTTTACAATCAAGTTCATAATGTTGATGTTTATATAAAGAAACAACAATCCACTGAAATGCATGGGTATCTAACCAATGCAACCAGGGTGTCCCTATACGTAAATTGTTCATTCAACGATCATGTCTTTATACCTATACCTCCCCTTCCATCTTCATCATCTAGAGTTTTCTTGAGTCATGCTCAGGGTTTTCTTAGCTGACCCTCAACCATGCTTAGGGCCTTCTAAGTTGACACACTTATAAGAGGTTTCCAAGTAACCACAAACCTACACTACAAGTGCTTTATGGGGGCATGCACTCCATATGCAAAGAAACACATTATGCATTCCTCTTATTTTTTATAATTCTTATGATGATATCCATTTACAATCTTTTAGTATACTATGTACTACTAGCACAAAAACCCACAAGCACTACTAAACTTTAAAATCTTTATAATTACCTTGAATGAGAAATTAGTCCCATGTTCCCAAATTGACATTTAGTCCACATGATTGATTCCTAATCAGGCGAGTGTGAAAATTACTCCAGGGCACCATTCTTCCTTAAACATAACCTAGGGAATTGAATGGCGGACATGGCTCTAATATCATGCAAATATATTCTATTACTCACAAATTGTGTAAAAGTACATAGAAGACCGTGTCCACTAAAAAAAGCTATGACAACTTGTAGTTACAAATCCCTATGAGGTTACAACTCACTATAGCTCTATCATTCGAAAATAAGACATTGAAAAATACCAACTCTAATAGATATGATGTAGTATAACTATTCTATCTTAAT
>APFE030790902.1:0-10325 GCA_000404065.3 Pinus taeda
TTGACTAATTTATGGTAGAATAGTGAGTTTAATGTTAGAGACTCTACCTATTCATGAAAAATGACTCTCTCTCATTAGTAAAAATTTAGAAATAAGAAAAAAAAATTGAGATATCAAAAACTTAATTTAACAATACATGTATTTAAAAGAATAATATAAACATGAATAAATAAGAACCCAATAATGAATATTTATTATTGGTATTGCATTGAATAGTGGAAATAGGAAAAAACCATATAAAAATACACAATTTAGAAATTTAGAAATTTTATAATTTTGAAATACATATAACTAAAAGTGGGTTTTGGATCAATATCGATAATCAAAACCATTACCATATGTTGTCTCAAGAAAAGTGATTTTTGGGTTAATATAGAGAATCAAAATATCATCTCCAAAATACACAACATTTACTATATTCCTTTCTTATGTGATTGCATTTAGAGTTGCACTTCATTCAACTTTATCACTATGTTATGCCACTTTAAGTACATAAAATCTATCATTTTAATGCTATAGTTAATGTGTTAGATATTAAAATTAATGTGTGTTGTAAAATTTCAAGAATTATAATGTCAAGATCGTGAAGTGTACTAGCGGTCATAGTTTCTTGAATTCATTGTGTTTTAAAGCTTATAGTGCACTATGGTTTAATTAATTTTAGAGTTAGTCCCTTAACAATTATCAAGTGTCATTCTTTTTTAATAGTAATAGTGGTTAGAGATTGCACTATGGAAGGGTTTGTAATTATCTATGAGTATGAGTGATCATAGTAAATTCGTTGTTATGGGTCATATTAGTGTTTTGACATTCATAATGGTTTTAGGTTAAGGGGCACATATTGTATATATTATAGTGGTCAGAGTGGTCAAAGGTTACATTAAATAAGGGGAACAATTTTGTGGGGGTTAACATATAGTTCAATATATAGAAATATCTAAAATAAAATTCATTATAATTAGTGAATTAAGGATACATAATAATATATATTTTTATAGGATCAAAAATTTTGTTGGTAAACTAATAAGTAATGTGTGTTTCCTTATGATTGCCCTCATTGTTTTAATCCAAAACTAATGGTTGTACTTAAAAAAATTCTTTAGCTATTTAGTAGTTATATTTTTTATACTCCTACTATTTTGCAAGACTCTTAGAAATATTGAAAAAAATAAATTATCTCAAACAGTTTGAGATGAATATTTTATTGATATATTTATCATTCAAATTATCCAACCTCAAATTATTTAAAAATAAAATATAAATTAATCATTTTTTAACTACCAATAAAGAGAATTGTAAAATGAATATTAACCTATATGATTTTATTTATTAGTTAAAAAAATTATTTTATTAGTAGACTATCTGCCAATAATGACCAATGGCAAGTAGACTATCATCACACAAAGTTGAAAATGGCAAATTCCAGTTCCTTCATTCTAATTTCCTGTAGCCCACGCTCACCATTCTTATGTTCTTCATTCCACTAAATTATATGCAATTTTATTGAATTGTTTAAAATCCACAGGTAATAGTCTTATTAGGCTTGTTGCGGAGTTTTTGAATTTTCTGACAACTCGGAGGCGATGAGTAATGACGGACGTTGCCGAAATACTGTGGCTGGAGTAATTCGATTAACGAATTCAGAAAAAGCCATCCATTGTGGTCCTGACTCCATTCATCGGGAAGAAGATAAGATAATGATTTTGTGGTTTTGACTTTATCCTTTGGGAGAGTGTGGAGTAGAGTAAACATTTATTTATCTATGAGTAAAAGTCGAGAGGGTATATATAAACATTTATTTACACTTTTGTAAAAGTCCAGCACCTCACCCTGTTGGTCATAGTTAGTTATGGTTGGCAACATGAATTCGTTTTAACGTCTAATTATGTATGTGTCTTATCTTTTTTGTTTTTGTTGGCACCATGAATTCATATTAACATCTATTTAATTATTATTTATAAGGTTGTTATATAAAATGTTCCATAAATTATTGCCAGTTTTGTATATAGAAAATATATATATATATATATATATATATTATATATATTCTCGTTTTTAACTCTCCATTATATTTTCTTAGCATTTAATTTTTTTTTAAGTTTTTATTTAATTTTTTAAGAAATTAATTTCTCATTATTGTTAAACGCTTTTTTTTTTTTTTTGGAAAGTAACAAATAACTAATTTTAAAATTAATTATAAATGTGTTTCAAATGGGTTTTGTGAAGGTTATATTATTTTATTATATCTTATTTAACATTCCAAATATTGTTTTTTTTTCCAGGAGAAAGATCATAATTTTATTAATTAAAACAAATAGCTCATCAAAAATTGCAAAAAATAATGTACATATGGGGAGAAAAATCATGTTTTTCTCCTTTCTTCTTCTTCACCTTGCACCACTCCCCTTGAATCAGCATCGAAGATGTAAGTGCAAGTGAAGTATCATCCTCAGGTCGAGGGTTTTCCTTATCAGAATCAGAGTTGTCTAATGTATGTAGTCATTTGGATCCAGGGGTATCCATCGTGTCTGGTATATTTACTAGCTATGAGTCCATTGAAGATTGTGGATGTAATTCATGTAGATTGTGGATGTAATTCATGTTCTTCTGATTCCTTGTTCATATGATTTTCCTCATTGGTATGGGATGTTCCACACCAGCTTCCTCCTCCTCATGAGAGCGTGGTGGTGAAAATTTCCAACCCCTGGCCTGTTTCCTATTTTGTTCTCTCCACGGGTGTTTTTTTTGGCTTCAGGCACTTATTTTGTAGGTGTCCTGTTTGCCTATAGTTTCTATATCTAAATATTGTATTTCTATAATCAAGTATATGTGTCCAGCACCACTGTTTGTGCTTCAGTTGAATGTGGTCGACAAACCTTTGTTGAGATCTACTTCTACACATATTCGTGCGAATGTGAAAATTCTTTTCTCTAGTCTTGGTGTGTCCATTCTAATGTGTTGCCCGATGGTGTTGCTGATGCCTGCAAGGTTTGGTTGGTTCCATAGATGTAATGTTGATGACTGCAAGGTTTGGCTGGTTCCATAGATGTAATGGGAGGTTTTGTAGATGAACTCGAACTGGCATCCTAGATACAACCATAGTATTTGCATCAAATTCCGGAAACCATGGCGTGATGAAAAGACCCATGGATCCCCAGAACCATGGTCCTTTCTATAATATGAAGTCTCTAGCCTTTCTGATGGGAAATTTACAATGAAAAACCCCTTAGAATAGACGTGAATATCATAGTGAGCACTGCAGTTTGCGAAAATCCAGTGAAAGAGCTCAGTGGATTTTGTGTAGAAACAGTTGTATCTACAGAGAATATCTTGTTTTCCAAAAATATTACAATGCTCATTTGTTTCTGGTATATCTCTACTTAATTTTAGGATGTGATTCAATTTCTCCATAATATATGTACATGGTTCAGTTCCAGCTTGCTTTGTTGTGGTTGAAGGTGAATTTTTCTCTTGGAGGATGTTTTTGAAAGAAAGTCCTCCTTTTCTGTGCTTTTAATGTATTTATTTGTTTTTGGTTGAATTGCTCTGAAAGCCTCCTCTTGAATGATTTGTTTTGTTGTAATCTATTACGCCACCTCTCAACCTCAAATTGAGTATTATAGTAGACACAAGTAAAATATTGTATTATGTGAGATGTTTGGGATGCTGGAGAGCTTTGGCCCCAAATCTTAGATATTGTAATCCAGCTGGATATCCAAAATGATTTGAGATAAGATTCTTAAAATGCATCACACAGTCTATTGCATGAACCCAGATCAATAATGACATCTCTGAAGGGGTTTTAATAAAAAAAATTGAATAAAAAAATATTTACTAGTGATCAGCTACGCCATAATGCAATGGGATCTCTGTGGGCTCCTTCAGGAAACTATTTCCCTGTTCCCTATAGCCAGACTGCTTTTCGGCTTTCTTTGCAACCCCGCAGACGATCATGGTGATAGAATTCATCACGGCCTTCGGAGCAGCAGTCTTGGTGGCTGTAGCTGGATCCTTGGAATTGAGGGCCAATGCCTTTGAAGCCGCAGGTTTCGCACCAATATTTGGTGCCTCATCTTTTTTTAGGGCCTCAGGCATGACCACGACATATGGGCACGAAGCGCAATACACCTTTAGAGCCACGATGGCTACATAGATCCTCTGTAAATGAGGGCGCTGTCAGCTTCATCTGTTTGGGATTCCCATTCGACACCTTCACGGGCTTTTTTTGGGCGTCTATGTAACCTTCGTACATCACGGCCATAGTCGGGACGGGATCCGCTGTAGGGCCAATCGATGCCATTGATCAGTTGGCTCCAGACCCTAGCAGAGCTCTACTGATCATGTCCATTCCACTATGATCCAGGACGAAATATGAAAGAAAGCAAAATAAAAATAGTGGATTTGGGAGAATGCGCAAAAGATGCTGCGTGAAAAAGATATGACCAGGAATAAGAAACGCATGAGTTGAGTCCCCATTCTCTACACAGATCATATATTTCCAAGAACTTTGGATCACCTGAATCCCTTCGAGTGTGGTTCCCATAGAATTTCGGTCCTCCTTTGATGTTCATCGCAACAACAATACCCCACTGTGCGGATTCCTTTGATCAACAGAAACAAGCATAAGCTCGATTGCAACAAATTCAACTTTGCAGTAGCTTAAAACCCTAGTGCACATTTTTGCCCCGCTCTCCATTCTCCTCCTCCCTCAAGTTACAAATATTAATATTTTAAAGAAAACCTCATATATAAATATAAAGCGTTCATTAAAAAATTTCTAAAATTTTATTGTAATTAACTTAAAATTTAATTTAATATAAAAACATTGGAAATTGTAATTAACTTAAAATTTTAATATAAAAACATTTCCAACTTAAAAAGAAGTTTACAAATTTATTAATTTGTTTAAATAAACTGATATTAATAATGAATGAACAATACCACTTTAAACAAAATAAATAACTAATTTATTATTTAATTAATCTGTTATGATACAGAATGGGTGGAGTTTATAACTTGTTATAATATGACAAAAATATATGGTTGTGAATTTTCTTTATAAGCATCATCACCATTTTTTGTAAGTTTGAAAATAACATGTTTTCATGATTGGTTTTAATGAATATATACTTTTCAACAATACAAATAATTACAACATCACAAGTGACTATGACAATGATATTTTTTGAAACCACAATCATTCAATGATAGTTTAAAAATATATCAAAAGTCTCTCATGATGATGATAAAATACAAACAAAATAAACATAGAATTTAAAAATTAATTTACAAATTGATGTTTTATGATCATAGAATTTTAAATGTATGTAGCTTTAGTTTATGCTATGTACTTTTTTTTGTGCTCTTCTTTTCCATTGCTTGTTTGTTATGTTTGTATGTGTATATTTTTTTTACACATATGTAATCATATGAAATAAGTACTTTGCCAATGTGTAGAATTTGTATACTAAAGCACTGATCTTTAACTTGTAGTTTAATTTAATAAAATCTTGGCTTTTTTGCAAATGACAACAACATCATGAATGAATTTGAATTTCTTTCTAATTAATCATTTTTCATAATTAGATAGAATATTTATGATGATAGAATTTTAAATGTTTGTGTTTTTATTTTATGTAATGAATGTTTTTGTTTTTGTACGCCCTTGTTTGTGTATAAACTTTAGAACACGAGAAAGACTTTCATTAGAATATGCTGTATGGATGGTCATCACCCAAATTGACTATTGACTTGATACAAGTCACATCTATGATGATTTTACACACATAAAATATAATATCTAAGAATTACACTTCCAATTAATTGAATGTGTATTAAACTATATATGTTCAAATTAGCATTTAGTTTAACAAAATCTCATTTATTTTTGCAAATGACCATGGTTTTTTTTGTTTGTAAGCATCATTATTCAATGCATATCTAAGAGTAAAATTATTTATAAGTATTTTTATTTAACATATATTTATGATTACTTACAAATGGACGTTTCGTGATGATAGGATTTTAATGTTATGTTTTTTTATTTTATAGAATGTATTTACATGTTTGTCATTGCGCTTGTTTGTGTTTATATATCTATGAATTCTAGAACACAGAGAAACCTTTCATTATAATATACCATACAGAAGGTCACTAAACAAATTGTCTATAAACTTGATACGAATATTTCTATGATGATTTTAAGCATGCATAGTATCCAATGCAAGAGATACACTTCAAATGAATTGAATGCTTTCATTAACCTATCCATGGTAAATTTAAAAAAAAATCACTTATTTTGGTAATTGACCATGACATCATGAATGACAAAGTTTTTTCTTTGTAACAACCACTATACTATTTAATGTGTACTTGAAAATCAGATGCTTTTATAATTATTTATAAATAATATAATTTCTTTCCTGGGGAAAAATTGTAATTTTATTAATGAAAGAAAAATTACATGTTGTAGATAGTGATAATGCATTCAATTGTGCCAATTGAAATTGGTGATCACAAAGACCAAAAATACAACTCCGAGTGGTGGTAAACATGTCACCCTTTTCTCCATTTCCTCTTTTTAACCTTTTGCCATTCTGCCTGTTAAGGAGTGGCCATTACAAGCTCTAGCTGGGTCCCTTCATTCGTTCTTAGATTTTTCTTATCTAAAACTGAACTTTCAGATACACAATGATATTTTGAATTGCCCGCCTCTATTGCTACAATGATCATCTCATTCCTCAATGTTTTTGCTCAAGTTCCTGAAACTTCATGATTAACGCTCGCCTTTTTTATGTTTTCTTGTGTATTTTGGGCTTCTTCAATGGTAGGAGGATCCATTTCTTCATCATTCTCTTCTTTGTGAGGCAACTTTTGTGGGAATTTTCATCCCTTGAGTTTCTTTCTTGTTTACTTCTTCCTCTGGGGTGTTTTCTTGGCATCAGGACATGAATTTTGTGGATGTCTCATTTGTTGGCTTATTCGACATCTAAATGTTGTGTTCTCAAAATCTAGGAATTTTGTCGAGCACTGCTTGTTGTGTGTCAAGAGAATATGGTCCTAAAATCCTTTGTTGAGGTCTAGCTCCAAAGGAATTTTGGCGATTGTGTAGATTTGTTCCTCAAATATTTATGTATATTTATTTATTTATCACCCTAATATGTTCCCAATGGCTTCTATCACTTTATGGAGCCATAAATGTATGGATAGATTATGCAATCTAACCCAAACCAACATTCAAGATACTACAATTATATTGGCGTCGAAATATGGGAACCAAGGGGTGACAACAGTTCCTGCAAAGCCCCAAAACTATGGACCCTATTGCAGTATATATTCACAACCCTCTCATGATACAAATTTTACTATGAAAAAGCCCCTGGAGCAAAGCTGAATCTTACAATTTATTATCCAATTTGTGAATATCGAATGGAAGAGATCCATTGGTTTTAGCCAAAAAGTGTTGAATCTGTATAGTACTTTTTGAGATTCATATGTTATGAAAAAATAATTTGTTTATGCTAAATCTACAGTCAATACTGGGATTTGATTCAGTTGTTCCACTATGTAGGGGTTGGGTATATTGTGTTTCTGATCTGGTGTTGTTGAGGCAACACATCTTCCTTTGAGAATATCTATGAAAGAAAAGATTCCATTTGCTTGCCCTTCATTTGATTATGTTCCTTTGGGAATACTAGATCTGGACACTACTCTTGTGCCCTTTGAATTTATTGGTCGAGGTGATCCTCCCCGATCCTCAAGTTTAATATGATGGTGGATAACGGGAGGATGTTATAATCTTGTAACATCACAACTTCTTGCATCGATTTTCGTCTGCAGATTAGACTTTGTACGAGTAGTGGGATACCTAGAGTGTGCATGATATTGTGCTTTAATTTTTTGACGTGATTTGTGGCCCAAACCAAAAACAATATTCATTTTCCATTTGGGGATTTGACAAAAATTTGGAAGGCTACCAGATCGAGTGCCCATACTTGATAGTCACATGAAACTTTAGTAGAATCAATGGATAAGTGTGGAACTGCAAAGAGTGATATGTATTTACGTGGCAGTATTGACTTCATAAGTGATGGCCAAACCACCAAACCCACCCACTTGATCGAGGAAAATTCTATCTGGCAAAAAACGAAGCAGTCTTTTCACATCCAATTATACTCCCCATTTTGACAAGCTAATGTGCTTGGGGATTGAGAATATCCAGATTTGGGATCTTTAACAATGGATCTATGAAAAGAAGTTTTCGAGGTCGAATATTCACTTATGTAGCCAATATTTTGCCTTCAGATCTGATCAATATTTCTCTAGTGACTAAGAGAAGACAATTATAATATTTCTACTCTAGAGTCGCCTTAATCCTACATAGGCCCATTCCCGACTCACGAATGTGATGCCCTTCACTTCCTTCTATTCCATCATGTACGTATGGGCTGAGAAGGTACTCTGCATCGATCATTTGGTGAACGATACTACCAACAACATCGTTTGTCAGTCTCCATGTCTGAACAGGAGACTAGAACTAGAATTAACTCCATTCAAAAATTCCATTATCGGACCTGCGAGCAGTGACATCATGCCCTCGTGATGACGCAGAAGGTCCATTTGATGTTTGAAGAAACATGACTGCATAAGGAAAGCAAAAGGACTAAGAAATGATAGCCATCACACTGAGATTGTCCTCTTGACACAATTCCCCTATCAATCTTTAATCTGATATTTTAATTAACATATTCTTATCTTAAATTTTACTCAATTTTTTTATTTTACGACACAAAACGGGTGGAGTTTATAACTTGTTAAGTCTATTGAGTATAAAATAAAAATTTCAAAAATAATTTTATTCAATAAATTTTAGAGATATAAATGGCCATGACAATACCACAAGTAACAATGACTAAAGATTTTCCTTGTAAGAATCATCACCAATTTTTGTATGTTTAAAAACCACAAGTTTTCATGATTGTTTTTAATCAATATATATTTTTCAACAATACAAATAATCACAACATCACACATGACTAGGAGCATGAATATTTTTTTAACCACAATCATTCAATGTAAAATTAAAAATATATCAAACAAAATAAACATAAAATTTAAAAATTAATTTACAGATTGATGTTTTGTGATGATATAATTTTAAGTGTATGTGGTTTTATTTTATGCTATGCATTTGTTTGTTATGCTTTTGTTTGTGTGTGGTTGTTTGTTTGAGTATAATATTTTTACACACATGTAATATCGTATACAATAATTAATTTTAGAATGAGTAGAATTTGTATATTAACATGCTAATCTTTGTATGTGTATATTTTTTTTACACATATGTAATCATATGAAATAAGTACTTTGCCAATGTGTAGAATTTGTATACTAAAGCACTGATCTTTAACTTGTAGTTTAATTTAATAAAATCTTGTTTTTTTTGCAAATGACAACAACATCATGAATGAATTTGAATTTCTTTCTAATTAATCATTTTTCATAATTAGATAGAATATTTATGATGATAGAATTTTAAATGTTTGTGTTTTTATTTTATGTAATGAATGTTTTTGTTTTTGTACGCCCTTGTTTGTGTATAAACTTTAGAACACGAGAAAGACTTTCATTAGAATATGCTGTATGGATGGTCATCACCCAAATTGACTATTGACTTGATACAAGTCACATCTATGATGATTTTACACACATAAAATATAATATCTAAGAATTACACTTCCAATTAATTGAATGTGTATTAAACTATATATGTTCAAATTAGCATTTAGTTTAACAAAATCTCATTTATTTTTGCAAATGACCATGGTTTTTTTTGTTTGTAAGTATCATTATTCAATGCATATCTAAGAATAAAATTAATAAGTATTTTTATTTAACATTTATTTATGATTAGTTACAAATGGACGTTTCATGATGATAGGGTTTTAATGTTTTTGTTTTTATTTTATACAATGTATTTACTTGTTTGTCATTGTGCTTGTTTGTGTTTATATATCTATGAATTCTAGAACACAGAAAAACTTTCATTATAATATACCATATGGAAGGCCACTAAAAAAATTGTCTATAAACTTGATACGAATAACTTCTATGATGATGTTAAGCATACATAGTATCCAATGCAAGAGATACACTTCAAATGAATTGAATGCTTGCATTAACTTATCCATGGTAAATTTAAAAAAAAATCACTTATTTTGGTAATTGACCATGACATCATGAATGACAAAGTTTTTTCTTTGTAACAACCACTATACTATTCAATGTGTATTTGAAAATTAGATTCTTTTATAATTATTTATAAA
>APFE030790902.1:21173-40398 GCA_000404065.3 Pinus taeda
TATTATTATTATTATTATTGGAGTTATATAATATATAAAAATATGTTTATCTGTGTAGTTTCACCTCACTATTATTATGGAAATCCTTTAATTGGAAACATTTCTTTTTACATTACCATGGCTTAGTACATTTCTTATGTACTAATGGTTGGACTATAAAAGGTGGATCATTAATTCTTATTGGAATGTTTACATTATGTTATTCTATTTCCTAGTTGTAACATTCCAACCAAATCTCCATTTTGTCTTGTTCTCTTTATAGATGAATATTGTTAATATCCAACTTAATATGTCATCAAACCTAGAATGCTTGGATAAAAATTCGTCAGTATGAGTCTGATTGGATCGGTTTTTTTTCTCTTGTTACGTTCAGTCGACTGTCCTTGGTCCTCTACCTATGATGAGCTTCCTTCTATGTTGAGTTTTTCTAGGGTCGATTGTTTATGTTCCTGTGTTTGCTGAAGTACCATCATTTTCTATAGCAATCTTTCAATGCATACATATTTTCCATGTCCAAGAAACTGCAAGACATCAGGCCCAATAGATTATTCTAGAAATTGTTCTAATTTTCTAGGCTTCTTTTGTTTTCTACCCTTTATAGGGTATCCTCAATTTTTTTTATGTAATTAAGTGTAGATTCTATTGTTGTTGTGGGTCTTCTAGTTGAATACCTAGAAATATTTCATTCCCCTTTATTGATATGATTACTTCCCTATTGTTTTTCAACTCCGTGAGTCTTTTCCTGCAATATTCTTATGAGATTATGTCACAGGTACTACTTATAGGTCAAATTTAAATGGTTGTGTATAATTGTTCTTCCCTTTCTTCTTCTAGTTCAACATCTGGAAGGAGTAAAAATATATCACCTTGTTCTTCTCGAGTTTGTGGTGGAATTAGGAATATTATGTTAGATTATTAACTGGTCATATATATATTTGGTCAATTGTAGCTTGATACAAAATCTCTTCTTGGTCTACATCTAAAGAGTCAACATATCGAACTTAGATTATTTATAGGGGTAATTCAATGTGTGATGATGGAGGAAACGTTTTTTGTATGTGGTGAGGTACTCTCTATCTATTGGAAGATTTTTAAAGTTTTCCAAAGGGCTAACTAGTGAAGCTTGTTTCATGTCTAGCCAAATTAGGAAAGAGGGGAACCAAATGGATTTATTAGAATTTTCACATTCATACCGGTTCATATTCAGCATGTCACCAATGTTTTCCTAGTTGTATATTTTTCTCACCATGATCAATTCACCAATTTATTGTAGAATAGTGAGTTTAATGCTGGAGACTCTCCCTACTCATGCAAAATGACTCCCCCTCATAAAGAAATATTTAGAAATAAGAAAAGAATAAGTGAGATATCAAAAAATTAATTTCACAATACGTATATTTAACATAGTAATATAAACACAATTTAGAAAATTATAATTTTTATAATTTTGAAATACATATACCTAAATATAGAAAAAAACATATCTATACTTGAATAATATTAATTGATGGAAGGAATAATAGTTGAAATGAACTTCGGACACCAACATTAAGACCTTAAATGATCTACAAAATATACACCGTCATTGTATCATCTAATGGGGAAATGCGAGTACTCGTCAAGATCATTACCATACGTTGACTCTTCAAAAGTGCGTTTTGGGTCAGTATTGATAATCGAAACCATTACCATATGTTGGTTCACAAAAGTGATTTTTGGTCAATATCGATGATCAAAATATCATCTCCAAAATGCACAACAATTATTATATTCGTTCCTTATGGAATTGAATTTGGAATTACACTTCATTCAACTTTATGAGTGTTATGCCACTTTAAGTACATAAAAGTTATAGTTTTAATGTTATAGTTAATGTGTTAGATATTAATACTAATGTGTGTTGTAAAAATTTCAAGAATTACAATGTCATGATCATAAAGTGTACTAGGGGTCATAGTTTCTAGAATTCATTGTGTTCTAAAGATCATAGTGCACTATGGTTTAATTAGTTTGAGAGTTAGTCCCTTAAGAATTTTCAACTGTCATTGTTTTTTTATAGTAATAGTTATTAGAGGTTGTATAATGGAAGGGTTTGTAATTATCTAAGAGTATGAGTGATCACAGTGAATTAGCGGCTATGGGTCATATTAGTGTTTTGCCATTCATTATGGTTTTTCATTAAGGGGCACATATTGTATCACACATTATAGTGGTCAGAGTCGTCAAAGGTTATATTAAATAAGGGGAACAATTTTGTGGGGGTTAATATATAGTCCAATATATAGAAATAGATAATAATAAATTCATTATAATTAGTGAATTTATAGATACATATATTAACATATGTTTTTATAGATCAAAATATTTTTGGTAAACCCAATGTGTGTTTCCTTATAATTTCCCTCATTGTTTTAATCCAATAACTAATTGGTTGTACTTAAAAAAACCCTAGGTGATTTAGTAGCTAGGTTTTTGATACTCCTAGAGTATTGCAAGGCTCTTAGAAATAGTGAAAAAAATAGGTGATCTCAAACTTTCAAATAAATATCTTATTTATATATTTATCATTCAAATTTTCCAACCTTAAAGTATTTAGAAAAAACTATAAATTAACTATTTTTTAATTACTAATGAAGAGCATTCTTAATCCATGCCTTTAATCAAGATGATTATTAGTCTATATGATTTTATGTATTAGTTAAAAAAATTATTTTATTAGTGAAAAGTGTTATTACGCCATATGAATTTTAATAATTTTTTTCTTATTTAATAACTTATCCTCAAATTTTATTTTGACAATTTTATTATTTAGCAAAAAAATTATGTATAATTACTTTCACTCATTGTGGTAATTGTGTGAATTCAAACCAAGTAGGATAGTGTGAGTCACTGAGATAAAGATTGACATTTCAGATTTAAGAATTTAACTTTGTGCATATTATGTGCACTTTGAAGAAACCAATTTACACATTGCGTTTTTAAATATCACCATTACTTTTTAACTTTGAAATTGTCATTTTTACTACAAAAGAAATTAAATAGAGGGTGTTTCTAACTTTGAAATTGTCATTTTTTATTTCAAAAAACAAATAAATGTTATTTTAAAATTTAACTTATAATTTTTTACTTTACCATCAACCGTTTGGTCTTTCTTACTTTGAAATTGCCCCATTTTTTTTTACCTCTAAACGCAATGGAGTGAGATTACACTGAAAATGGTATCAACTCTTGGTCTTTGTTACTTTGAAATTGCCATTTTTTTACCTCCAGACACAATGGATGAGTGAGATTACACTGAAAATGGTATCAAGGTGAAATGGGTGGTCACCAAACTCACAAAGGATCATAGGAGCGGGGCCTATCTATTTGCATCCGGTGAAACACCACAAGGAAGCAATTAACAATTTTTTTAAATTTAACTTTTAATCTTTTACTTTACCTTTCTTTAAAATTTAAAAGTTAATTATTTTGGTTCGTAGTTTTTTGATATAACGGTTTGCTTTTTTGGTGTACTGCTCTTTAAATTTATATTACTTTTTTCTTTTTCAAGCTGTTCACTAAAAATAACATTCTACTTTCTAAATTTGGGTAACTTTTTTCTTTTATGAGCGGTCTTCGCCGTTTCTTTCATAGCCGTTTCCTCATCGTTACAGACGGATTTCACAATAGCAATCTCTCCGTGCCAATATGATATGATGGTCGTGTGTTCGATACATATCTTTGATGGAATATATAAAGATTGTGCATCTTTGAAGGTCGTGTATCTTTGATGGGAGGGCGTCAGACGGAATATTTGAAGATTGTGTGTTTGATTCAGGCTCAACGCAACTAGAACTTCATAACTCTACATCTAGATTGAGCGTCAGATGAATATTTTTGAAGGGCGTGTGTCTTTGTTGGGAGACCGTCAGACTGAGCATACGAAGGTAGTGTGTTCGATCTGTATCTCTGATGAAAGAGCGTCAGACTGAAAATACGAAGGTGGTGTGTTTGATCTGTATCTTTGATGAGGGAGCGTCAGACTCAATATCTTTGAAGATATTTGAAGGTCGTGTGTTCCATCTGTATCTTTGTTGGAAGAGAGTCAGACTCAATAAATGAAAATTGTGTGTTCGATCCACCCTCAACGCACGTAGCACTTCATAACTCTACTTCTAATGACGCTGGAGGTAGGTAGCCATTTCTGTCAATTCGAATTATCTTAATATTCTTGAGTCATGCCTCTTCATCTTCGATCTTCATTTTAAAGTGTGGTTTATAATTTTTTTCTACAACTATGGATATTGTTCATGGATAATTTTGTTTGCACATTTGAAGTCATGCCTCTTTTTCGTGCATTGTTTTAAAATATGGTTTATAACTTTTTTTACGACTACTGATAAAGTCTATGGATAATTTTCTTTGTCGGTAGTAGTGTTAGTATCTAATCTTAATAAAGTAGGAACCAGCGAGCCATTCGAAAGCAAAAAAGCTCTTGTATGAGCAAGCAAGTCAAGGTCAATCAAAGAAACCAAGAAAGACGCTACTCAACACCATTTTACACTCAAAGAGAAAGCCTATAAACAAGAGGGAATACAACACAGAGAAAGGAGTAGATAAGCAGACACTGTGAAAAAGCCGTATGCACGAGTGGATAATTTTGTTTGCACATTTGAAGCCATGCCTCTTTTTCGACCCTTGTTTTAAAATATGGTTTATAACTTCTTTTAAGACCATGGATAAAGTTTATGGATAATTTTCTTTCCATAGTTTATGGATAATTTTTAAAAGATGGTTTATAATTTTTTTACGATTATGGATAAAGTTTATTGGTAATTTTGTTTGCATATTTGAAATGTTGAGTATTCCATTATACATTTGTTCACCCATCGAAAAGTTAGAACAGTTCTCATCAAGATTCGTCATCGATTACTAGATCTGCGCAATCCTGTGCACTGAAATTTTGTCTTATGGTTAACCAGACATCAACCATAGATACCCGTAGGCCCAAAATTATCATCCGAAAAACTAGATTACGATTTTGACATCAGAGAAATTCATGCAAACATTCACCTCTTTGGTGGTTTGTCAAATGATGGATTGGAAATGTTTCTTGGGTGGGTGATACACTTTGGTGTCTTATTTTTTTAATTATATTTGAAAATAAACTCAGCACTTTTTTATTGGAATTGGAATTTGGCTCACATTCATTATTTTGAAAAATTTTAATGCACAAATAATTAACTTTTTAAAATGTATATTTAAATATAAAACCGTCTTTTTAATATTTTTAAATATAAACATGTAGAAATATGAATATGTGTTTTTTTTTTTTTCCAAATAAAAAATGAGAATGTTGTGTGTTAAACTACAGGTAGATTCTTGGGTGTTCATTTTTGATATTCACCACTCTTACAACTTTGATATTGAAAATCATGAGTGGCCACACATAATTTTTATTACCTTTATCATAACTTTGTTAGTGAAATTCTGAAAATAATATTTGATTTAAACTAGAAAACTAAATTAAATTTTATTAATTAAATTATTGTTCTCATAATTACTTATTTATATTGAAAATTTTTATACATATTATTTGTTATCTTATCATGTCTATATTGATATCTGAATTATCATAGTAAATAAAGAATCAATAAGTATTATAAATAAAGAGAATTAAATGATATGCAATTTTACTTGTTTTTTAAATTTTTTTAGCACGTGGAGGTGGAGGTGGACGAGGTGGTGGTGCTGGTGGTGGATGTGGAGGAGGAGGTGTGTGTGGTGGTGGGGGAGGAGGAGGAGGGAGGAAGCGAAGGCCAAGGCAGTGAAGGAGGAGTGAAGAGGAGTGGGGTGGTGGTGGAGGAGGAGGTGGAGGAGGTTGGTAGGAGGAGGAAGGGACAGGAGGAGAGGAAGAGGAGGATGTGGGTTGTGGTGACAGAGGTGGTGGAGGAAGAGGTGGAGGTGGAGTGGAGGTGTGAGGACGAGGAGGGAAGAGGTGGTGGAGGGGGGAGGAGGAAGGAGGAGGGAGGGTAGAGGAGGAGGGGCGGGGGAGGGGGTTTGTTGAAGGAGGAGGAGGAGGAGGAGGAGGGGTGTTCGAGGAGGGGGTGGAGGTTGAGTAGGTATAGGAGGAAGCGGAGGTGGAGGTGGTGGAGGCGTACGTGGTGGAGGAGGAGGTAGAAGTGGTGAGGTGGAGGTGGTGAAGGAGGAAGAGGAGGTGGAGGTGGAGGTGGAGTTGCAAGTGGTGGTGGAGGAGGATGTGAAGTTGGAGGAGAAGGTGGTCATGGAGGAGAAGTGTAATGACCAAAAAGTTTATGTGAATAAATCTTCTGTTATTACCATTGTAGGTAAAAGATGGAACAAAGGTTATTGTTTTATTAAAAATGATTAGAATATTATTAATTCAAAAGTTGAATATGGATTGAGTAATTACATATAGTAACTTTCTATGAGAAAGTTATTCTCTTTTCTTGCCAAGATAAAAAAAAAACAGTTGCCAGCAAGTAAGGGGGAAAACCCTAACTGCTTTTCCTCTTCCCATAGAAAAATGGGAAAAAAGGAAAAGGCCCGGGGTTGTTAAGGAACAAACGGGAAAAGAAGAAGGCACTGAAGGAGAAAAGAGAGTGCTAAGTCTAGTGAGGACCAGATAGCACAGGCACAAGTGGTGCTTATAATTTCCGAAGGCAATGGCCTCGCAAATGAGCTTGGGGGGAGATTCGTTGACTAATATCGTGGTTGGGAGGATAACAAGCAATAGAACAATTTTCTCCATTCTCAAGAAGCACGGAAGACTGTGAGCGTGGTATTACAGGTAAGTACAGTTATAGTTTTAATATTTCTGAGAAACTTACATATTCTCCTTAAAGATATTATCAAGCTGTAAATTAAGTAATAGAGTATTCTGACAGATAGTTCCAGGATATCCGATAGAGAACAATTATATTCTTTCCGGAATGAAGAAATTAAACTAGTATTGAATGACTCCAATCATTTAATTAAATCTGAATAGAGAACTGTTCGGGTTAGATTTTCGTTCAATTTCTGAAACCCTTAGAAACCGAACAAATAGTGAAGGGGAAACAGTAAGTCGTCATATTAAAGAAAGAAGAAAGGAGCCATCAAATTCATATCTGTAACTACATAAATAAACACAGAAAATGATAACAGGCAATCTGGGTAGAGCAATAATGAATAATAATAAGAATAGTGGAATCGGTGTGTGAGTGATTCTCCATACAGTTACCGAACCATCAGAGGTTTTACCTGTAGCAGACAATACTTTCTTCTCTACGATGGTGGAAGCCAGCGTAACCATGCAATGGTGTATAATAAACCACAACAACCAATAAGTTCATTTAGAAATCCTTGGTAAAAGGGTCAAAGATTTATTCATTTAAATGTAAAAACATAAGTTCGTAAAACATTCAGCAAATACTTCGAAATGGTTGAAGATATCAGTATGTGGAAATTATGTAAATTTGTAACATAAACCCTTAGAAACCGAACAAATAGTGAAGGGGAAACAGTAAGTCGTCATATTAAAGAAAGAAGAAAGGAGCCATCAAATTCATATCTGTAACTACATAAATAAACACAGAAAATGATAACAGGCAATCTGGGTAAAGCAATAATGAATAATAATAAGAATAGTGGAATCAGTGTGTGAGTGATTCTCCATACAGTTACCGAACCATCAGAGGTTTTACCTGTAGCAGACAATACTTTCTTCTCTACGATGGTGGAAGCCAGCGTAACCATGCAATGGTGTATAATAAACCACAACAACCAATAAGTTCATTTAGAAATCCTTGGTAAAAGGGTCAAAGATTTATTCATTTAAATGTAAAAACATAAGTTCGTAAAACATTCAGCAAATACTTCAAAATGGTCGAAGATATCAGTATGTGGAAATTATGTAAATTCGTAACATACCGATTGGTTATAGTCTATAGTGAAATCCAAAGAAGTTACATTTTACCGGCATTTAGTAAATAAACCAAGTAAACAAGACCATTAACATATGTACTAAAATAATGAAATATAGCCAATATTTCAGAACGCTGAGCACATTAAGGATATAAACCATGGACAATATATATACCTATGAACAACAGATCGAACGAGAGTATACACTCACATTTCAGAGGAGAAAACTATGCAACGATTAACAGATAATATAGCATATGTAACGGCAGTTTAAACACAGCCAATCTCAGTGTAAAACCATGCAATACTTATATAGATAATCAAACGCTTGTCGGAACTTGGTAGGGCTGGCAAGATAATCTACAGTCTCAGAGTTTATAAAAAAAAAGAAAGAACTCAGAAACCAAATACCCGCCTGGAGCTGAGCTATAAATAGTACTGAATATCCAAATATATAAATGTTCATACTTATATCAAAATGCTTCTGAAAGGCGCAACCAAGCTGAAGTGAAAACCCAGTGGTTCGCCAAGTAATATTTCCATACAGTACCAGAGAGAAACAAATAATCAGAAGCTTTACATCATAAAAATACAACTATCATGTATCAATGAAACGAGAATAAAACACGACAACTTTTGGGAGACCCATGAGGGCAGAACCCATGGCATCGATCTATGGAGGGTTTCCTTGGTCGGGAATACCATATCTGATCATGCCTCCAATAGAAAACGATAAAATCACCTGACAGGGAAAGATAAGAATTAAAACTCGATTCTGGTTCTTGACCGAGTTAATTAGATTCCTCTTCAGGTATCAGGGTTCTTACCGAGAATCGCTCCTTCTGGAGTAATGGCGCTGTAGTCCCCTGCCGCCGCGTAGATCACCAAACCTATTCAAGAAATCGATTCGGATGAGAGATCAAACCGGAAATACATTTACCTGAGCATTGTAACCTCTAATAATAAATCACAGTTAGGGGGTTGACTGATAAAATGAGTGATATTTCAGAGCGGAATGCCGGAAGTCCGCATCGCCTTCAGCACAGAAGGTATACACTAAAACTTAACCTGATATGGGTGGCATCGTTGGAGGAACAATCGCCATAGCTGAATGCGGCACTGCAAAGCCTCGAACGATAATCAAATGAGTTTCACAAACCCTATGCACCCCGGTATAGCTGGAAAAAGAAACCGACGCCATTTGATTCGTGGATTGAATCTACATCATTAATAAATTTAGTAATCCTGAGGAGTTCGAGACCATACCTGTAGCAATAAATCAGGCCGCCTACTTCTGAGATCAACGTCCGGATTAGAGGTGGAGTGTTTCGAGGTAGGACCAGTTGTCCACCTCTTAGACAATCAACGTTAAAGAGATATGATCCGTTAATGGATCGCTGTCAGCATAATCATACTGGAAAGATTAACTCGTATGCCGAGGGTGGCGAGTATTAAAACAACCATAATGTACATATTAAATTCTGCCATGGTTGATGGATGGGTAAGAATGTTAAAACATATACAAATTACATTTCTCTATGGGCGATGGACTCATTTACCCAATTCCATAATATGTAAAGTTGGCTAACATAATTTTTTTTACCGTTGTTATTTATTTACTTGGTTAGAGGGTTGTGACATGTGGTATCAGAGCCCAGTTACAACACTGAGGCCTCTGGGTAAGATAGAAATGACATATAAAGACACTGTATAAAATGTATAAACATTTAGTAGCATGTTAAGATCATTCTCATTATTACCCTTGAATTTTTTTTATGATGAAGTACAGGATCAAGGTTCTCAGGACTGTAGCATGAGGAGGGCAGATAATACATCTCGACGACCTGTGATGGGACAGGGCATACCTGGCCCTGAAAATAATCCAGAACTGTGGGTGCAACTTGGGGAAGAAGCCAGAATCACAAATCAAGCAATTCTGGAAACAGTACAAGAACTTAAGAACGAGATGGCTCGACTGCGAGAAGACAATGCCCGATTAACGATAGAACAAGAAAGAATTTTGAAAATTTTATTCGACAGACAGAATCAACCACCAGTTAATCCTAGTGCAGAACAACAAAGAATGTCTAAAGAACAGAACCATCATATATCCCCCGAAAGATCGGAGGAGCAGGAGGAACATTTTGATAATGCATTTGAACAACAAACTTCGAAAAGACAAAGGGTGGAACTGCAAGGAGAATTCCACAAGATTAAGCCACCACATTTTGACGGAGAACAAGAAGAAGCAGCTGAAGCATGGTTAATCAACATGAACAAGTATTTTCAGCTTTATGAATATGACCACAATCTTAAAGCACAATTGGCTATTTTTCAATTACAGGGAAAGGCCACCTTATGGTGGGAGGAGGTGAAAATTGTAAAAGGAGTTACTGAGTAGACCATTACTTAGGATAATTTTCAAAGGTATTTTAAGGAGAGATATTTAACTGAGCGCTTATACGATGAAAAGTCAAAAGAGTTCCATGATTTGCGATTGGGGAAGCAGACTATGGACGAATTCATCACCTGTTTTACTTCCTTACTCCACTACGTGCCATATATAAGGGAGGAAAAAGAAATGGTGCAGCGATTCGTTAGCAGCTTACCACCATATATGCGGGAGAGGATTGAATTTGACAATCCAAAGTCAATGGATGAGGTAATCCGTAAGGCTAGAATCTGTTATCAACAAAGTAAACAAAAAGGGGAAGCTGCTGGCAGAAATTGGAATGAGAAAAAGAGCTTTAAATCAGTCAGAAACAACAAAGGAAATCGCAGCAATGGAAGTAAGGGGAATGGAAAAGGACCAAACAGTAGAATTGTAGCAAGAGCTACATCCAAATTTAGAGCTGCAAATGAGTCCAAAGTCAGCGAAAAACAAACAAGGTTGGACAGTGAAGGGGCAACAAGGCCCCCGGTGCAATGCTGGGGTTGTGGGGGACCCCATTACATTAAGAACTATCCACAGCGAAAAGGGACTAAACAGTTATCCCAAATTCATGAAGCCTCAACAGTCGGCGAGGTTGGACGTAGTGTACCTAGAATTAATGCAGCCTTGGAAGACCGGCATGCGGAATATCAGCCAACCATGGTCGAATTTGAAGGTAAAATCTCAAACCTTACTATAGCTGTTTTAATTGACCCCGGGGCTACACTAAGCTATGTGAGCCCAAAGGTGGTGGAATGTTGTAATTTACAATCTGTTAAATTTAAAAAACCATGGCTGGTACAATTAGCTACAGGAGCCAAAAGGTGAGTGATAGCCAAAGTTAATGATTGCTCTTTCACTATAGCAGGTCAGCCAGTAACGGCTGACTTGAACGTGCTTTCCCTTGGCTCCTATGACATTCTAATCGGTATGGACTGGTTGGAAAATCACTGGTCATTAGTTGATTGTAAAACCAAGATTATCTACTTTAGAGATCAATAAGGAATCAGGAAAGAAATGTAGGGAATTAAACGACCAGTGCAGGTTCGACTAATAACCGCAACCCAACTGGTAAAATGTATACAGAAAGGGTGTCAGGTCTACGCCATCTAGGTGGGTTATGCGGATTCAAGGGATAAAACAGCTTCTTTGGACAATATTCCTGTAATACGAGAATTTACAGATGTATTCTCGGAAAAAATTCCTGGACTACCGCCAAGAAGAAACATATATTTTACCATTGAGTTAGTACCAGGTGCAGCACCAGTATCACGAGCACCCTATAGAATGAGTGTACCCGAACTGACAGAATCAAAAATGCAATTGCAGGAGTTACTAGATAAAGACTATATTCGTCCTAGTGTGACTCCATGGGGAGCCCCAGTACTATTTGTCAAGAAAAAGGACGGAACCCTTCGAATGTGCATTGATTACCGACAGTTGAATAAGTTTACCATCAAAAATAAATATCCTTTACCATGGATCGATGAACTGTTTGATCAAGTGAAAGGTGCGACGGTGTTCTCTAAGATCGATCTACGATCAGGCTACCATTAGATCCGAATTAAAGAAGAAGATATCGCTAAAACAACTTTTAGAACAAGGTATGGTCAATACGAATTTGTGGTCTTGCCGTTCGGGCTAACCAACGCCCCTACAACTTTCATGTGTTTAATGAACAACATTTTTCATCATTATTTGGATCGATTCATGCTGATATTTATTGATGACGTATTAATATATTCCCGCACCATCGAGGAACACTATGAACATCTCATAATGGTATTACAGACACTTCGAGAACATCAGTTATACGCTAAGTTTAGTAAGTGTGATTTATTTAAAGAAGAAATCCAATATTTGGGTCACGTAATCACAAAGGATGGAATTGCGGTGGACCTGGAAAAGATAAAGGCCATAATGCAGTGGCCTGTACCAAAAGATGTAGCGGATGTCCAATCCTTCATGGGATTATCTGGATATTATCGGAGGTTTGTGGAAGGCTTTTCTAAAGTGGATTTTCCCATTACTTCATTACAGAAAAAGGGAAAGGTATTTCATTGGACGCCAAACTGCCAGAAAAGCTTCGAGCAATTGAAACACCTACAAACCACAACACCTATTTTGAGTATAGCTGATCTTGATAAGGATTATGTGGTATGTACAGACGCAAGTAAAGAGGGATTAGGAGGAGTTTTGATGCAAGAAGGCAAAGTTATTTCATACGAGTCTCGAAAATTAAGAGAACATGAACAAAAATACTCTGATTATGATTTGGAGTTGGCTGTTGTCATCATGCCTTAAAAATGTGGCGGCATTATCTTATGGGCAGAAAATTCTTGCTGCTCACCGACAACCATAGTTTAACCAACTATTTTAGCCAGCCCACTTTAAACGCTAGACAAGCATGGTGGGTGGACTTTTTAAACGGCTTTGATTTTGATATAAAACATTTACAGGGAAAAGAAAACCAAGTGGCAGATGCTTTAAGTCCGAAAATACAAAATTTGTATTAAATTTCCATTAGTGGATGGAAAAGTCCCTTTCTGGAAATGATAAAGGAAATTTCAGACCAAGATGCTGAATATCAGCAGTTGAAACTGCAAATACAACAATCTGCTAGTGGAAAAAGCCAACAAGAATACGAATTAGATGATGCTGGCTTCATATATTTCAAGCAAAGGTTTTATGTAACCAACCAAAATAGAATTAAAAATCTGATTATGGATGAATTCCATATCAGCCATTATGCGGGTCACTCGGGTTATCAAAAGATGATTACTGCAATCCAGAAAGATTATTTTTGGCCAAGAATGAAGAAGAGCATTGTTGAGTACTTGGCACAGTGTTTAGAATGAGAGTAGATTAAAGCGGAGCACCAACAGCCAGCAGGTTTGTTACAACCATTACCCATCCCAGAATGGAAATGGGAAATCATCTCCAGGGATTCTATTACTGGGTTACCTAAAACGAAGAAAAAAAACAATTCCATTATGGTGGTAGTAGACAAGTTGAGTAAAGCTACACATTTTATACCTATATAATCCACGTATAAAGCTGCACAGATTGCTCATATTTTTATGCAGAATGTGTTCAAATTACGTGGACTTCTGAAAATGATAGTTTCCGATCGTGATGTGAAGTTCACATCAACTTTTTGGAAAACAATGTTTGCTGATTTAGGAACTCAGTTGAATTTCAGCACAGCATACCATCCTCAAACTGATGGACAAACAGAACGAGTGAACCAAGTGGTAGAGGACATGTTATGGGCTTATGTCATGCAACAACCTACACTGTGGGAAGAATATTTACATCCGGTGGAATTCGCGTATAACAATGGGTATCACACCTCTACGCAAATGAGCCCATTTGAGGTTATGTATGGCCGAAAATGCTGTACACCCTCTAGCTAGGTAGGGCCCGAAGATAGATTGAGTCTAGGACCTGAAATGCTTAAGGAAATGGAAGATATGGTGAAAAGGGTGCGTGTTAATTTGAAAGCTGCTCAAGATAGACAGAAGAATTTTGCCGATCAGAAAAGAAGGTTCAAAGAGTACCAAGTTGGGGACCATGTTTATATCAGAATTTAGGCCAAAAGAAGTACTTTACAGTGGAGTGGGTGTGCCAAATTGGTGCCCCGATATTGTGGACCCTTCCAAGTCTTGGCAAGGATTGGACCGGTGCCTTACCAGCTTGGCCTGCTGAGTCACATCCGAGTCCACACCGTTTTCCATGTTTCAGTGCTAAAGAAATATGTCTATGATGCTAAGCATGTAATCCGATAGTAGGATATACAGGTTGGGGTTATTGTTACAATAAAATTTGGCGAAGAATTCATTTTGAAAGAAAACTAACTAAAGAAATTGTGTAATGCAGGTCGAACCGGAAGGAGAGGTTCTCGTCGAACCACTGAGCATCCTCGACTGGAGAGAAGTGCAGCTACGGAAACGAGTTATTACCCAAGTTAAGGTACAATGGCGACATTTCGGGCCTGAGGAGGCCACTTGGGAAGATGGAGAATTAATGAAGAGAACCTATCCAGGTCTGTTCATGGTTGAAAGACACCGAGACGGTGTCCAATCTCAGGGGGAGGAGATGTAATGACCAAACAGTTTATGTGAATAAATCTTCTGTTATTACCATTGTAGCTAAAATATGGAACAAAGATTATTTTTTTCTTAAAAATGATTAGAATATTATTAATTCAAAAGGTGAATATGGATTGAGTAATTACATATAGTAACTTTCTATGACAAAGTTATTCTCTTTTCTTGCTAAGATAAAAAAAAAAACAGTTGCCAGCAAGTAAGGGGGAAAACCCTAACTGATTTTCCTCTTCCCATAGAAAAATGGGAAAAAAGGAAAAGGCCCGGGGTTGTTAAGGAACAGACGGGAAAAGAAGAAGGCACTGAAGGAGAAAAGAGAGTGCTAAGTCTGGTGAGGACCAGATAGCACAAGCACAAGTGGTGCTTATAATTACCGAAGGCAGTGGCCTCGCAAATGAGCTTGGGGGGAGATTCAGTCTGGTTGACTAATCTCGTGGCTGGGAGGATAACAAGCAATAGAACAATTTTCTCCATTCTGGAGAAGCACGGAAGACTGTGAGCATGGTATTACTGGTAAGTACAGTTATAGTTTTAATATTTCTGAGAAACTTCCATATTCTCCTTAAAGATATTATCAAGCTGTAAATTAAGTAACAGAGTATTCTGACAGATAGTTTCGGGATATCCGATAGAGAAAAATTATATTCTGTCTGGAATGAAGAAATTAAACTAGTATTGAATGACTCCAATCATTTAATTAAATCTGAATAGAGAACTATTCAGGTTAGATTTTCGTTCAATTTCTGAAACCCTTAGAAACCGAACAAATAGTGAAGGGGAACCAATAAGTCGTCATATTAAAGAAAGGAGAAAGGAGCCATAAAATTCATATCTGTAACTACATAAATAAACAGAGAAAATGATAACAGGCAATCTGGGTATAGCAATAATGAATAATAACAAGAATAGTGGAATCGGTGTGTGAGTGATTCTCCATACAGTTACCGAACCATTAGAGGTTTTACCTGTAGCAGACAATACTTTCTTTTCTACAATGGTGAAAGCGAGCGTAACCATGCAATGGTGTAAACCACATCAACCGATAAGTTCATTTAGAAATCCTTGGTAAAAGGGTCAAAGATTTATTCATTTAAATGTAAAAACATAAGTCCGTAAAACATTCAGCAAATACTTCGAAATGGTCCAAGATATCAGTATATGGAAATTATGTAAATACTATGGTCAAACCATCTGAAAAAGAGAAAATTCGTAACATACCGATTGGGTATAGTCTACAGCGAAATCCAAAGAAGTTACATTTTACCGGCATTTAGTAAATGAGCCAAGTAAAAAAGACCATTAACATATGTACTGAAATAATGAAATGTAGCCAATATTTCGGAACGCCGAGCACATTAAGGATATAAACCACAGACAATATATATACCTATGAAAAACAGATCGAACGAGAGTATACACTCACATTTCAGAGGAAAAAACTATGCAACGATTAACAGATAATATAGCATATGTAACGACAATTTAAATACAACCACTCTCAGTGTAAAACCATGCAATACTTATATAGATAATCAAACCCTTGTCGGAACTTGGTAGGGCCGCCAAGATAATCTACAGTTGCAGAGTTTATAAAAAAAAAAAAAAAAAGAACTCAAAAACCAAATACCCGCCTAGAGCTGAGCTATAAACAGTACTGAATATCCAAATATATAAATGTTCATACTTATATCAAAATGCTTCTGAAAAGCACAACCAGGCTGAAGTGAAAACCCAACAGTTCGCCAAGTAAGATTTCCATACAGTACCAGAGAGAAACAAATAATTAGAAGCTTTACATCATAAAAATACAACTATCGTGTATCAATGAAACGAGAATACAACACGGCAACTTTTGGGAGACCCATGAGGGCAGAACCCATGGCATCGATCTATGGAGGGTTTCCTTGGCCAGGAATACCATATCTGATCATGCCTCCAATAGAAAACGATAAAATCACCTAACAGTGAAAGATAAGAATTAAAACTTGATTCCGGTTCTTGACCGAGTTAATTAGATTCCTCTTCAGGTGTCATGGTTCTTACCGAGAATCGCTCCTTCTAGAGTAATGGCGCTGTAGTCCCCTAGCGCCGCGTAGATCACCAAACCTGTTCAAGAAATCGATTCGGATGAGAGATCAAACCAAAAATACATTTACCTGAGCATTGTAACCTCTAATAATAAATCACAGTGAGGGGGTTACCTGATAAAATGAGTGAGATTTCAGAGCGGAATGCCGGAAGTCTGCATCGCCTTCAGCACAGAAGGTATACACTAAAACTTAACCCCATATGGGTGGCATCGTTGGAGGAACAATCGCCATTGTCGAATGTGGCACTGCAAAGCCTCGAACGATAATCAAATGAGTTTCACAAACCCCATGCACCCCGATATAGCTGGCAAAAGAAACCAACGTCGTTCGATTCGTGGATTGAATCTACATCGTTAATCAATTTAGTAATCCTGAGGAGGTTGAGACCATACCTGTAGCAATAAATTAGGCCGCCTAATTCTGAGTTCAACATCCGGATCAGAGGTGGAGTGTTTCGAGGCAGGACCAGTTGTCCACCTCTCAGACAATCAACATTAAAGAGATAGGATTCTTTAATGGATCGCTACCAGCATAATCGTACTGGAAAGATTAACTCATATGCCGAGGGTGGCGAGTATTAAAACAACCATAATGTACATATTAAGTTTCGCCATGGTTGATGGATGGGTAAGAATGTTAAAACATATACAAATTACATTTCGCTATGGGCGATGGACTCATTTACCCAATTCCATAATATGTAAATTTGGGTAACAATTTTTTTTTTACCGGTGTTATTTATTTACTTGGTTAGAGGGTTGTGACAAGAAGGGGGAGGTGGTGGTGGTGATGGTGATGGTGAAGGAGGAGGTGGAGGTGGAGGTGATGGAGGAGGTAGTGGTGGAGGAGGTGGAGGTGGATGTGGAGGAGGAGGATGAGGCAAAAGTAGTGGTGGTGGTGGAGGAGGAGGTGGAGGTGGAGGAAGATGTGCAGGAGGAGGTGGAGGTTGACGTGGTGGAGGAGGTGGAGACAAAGGAGGAGGAGGGAGCGTAGGAGTAGGAGGAGGTGGTGGAGGTTGAATTAGATGAGGAGGAGGAGGTGGATGAGGTGGTGGAGGTGGAAGTGGTGGAGGTGGAGGTGGTGGTGGAATTGGAGGTGATGGAGGTATTGGTGGAGGTGGAGGAGGAGGAGGATGAGAAGGGTATGGAGGAGGAGGAGGAGGTGGATGTGGAGGTGGAAGATTAGCAGAAAAGGAGGTGAAGGTGGAGGCGGAGTGTGAGGTGGAGGAGGAGGTGAAGGTGGAGGTGGAGGTTTAGGTGGCGGAGGAGGAGGAGGAAGCGGAGGAGGTGCTGGAGGTGGAGGTGGAGGAGGTGAAGGAGTAGGAGGAGGAGGAGGAGGGGGTCGAGGAGGTGGAGGTGGAGTTGGAGGTGGTGGTGGATGGGAAGGCAAAGTTGGCGAAGGTGGAGGAGGAGGAGGAGCCAAAGCTGGAGGAGGAGGAGGAGGATGTGTTGGTGGTTGTGGATGAGTAGGAGGAGGAGTAAGATGAGGAGGTGATGGAGGAGGCGGAGGTGGAGGAGGAGGTGGAGGCAGAGGCATATATGGCTTTGTTTATTCTTTGGGTATTTCACATATTTTCCATAATTATCATTAATTTTTTATACAGCTAATTGTTTAAGGATAAATTAATTTCCAATTCACTTTCTCTCATGACCTGAGCTGCTTCGTTTTTTAGGGAATCCACAATTTATCTTGTATTTTTTTTCAAAATATTTATTAGGAAAGAGAAATATGTTCTACTTGGTTATTTGTACGGAATAATCACCTATTCTCTATCTTTTTATGTTTTCATTGTAGGGGACCTATTTTCATCGGAACAACATTCGTTTAATGAAATTATACTTTTGGGGGAAAGGCTAAAGGAGAAATACATGAAATTAGTGAAGGATGGGAGATTGTTTACTGTATTATCATTTTTGATGTTGAAATCCTTTGATGATACTTATATTGTAACATGTTATACTAAGTAATGAACATTTTTCTTTTGTGGACTATATCTTTGAACTCAAAATTTGTGGGCTTTATAATGAAAGTGTGTTTAATTGATTTTCTTATCATATAGCAAATTAACTTTCATTACATATTTCTGTAATTTCAAAAAATTGTGTATTGATCAACAATTATTAGAGTTTTGATTGAAGAAGAAAATACAATAGTTAGTATAATATTTACAGACCAAGGAGTTGAAAAAACTTATAGATGGTGATGAACCATCAAATCCTAACAATGTTTATTTATTTGAAGCGAATTAATTGGATAACTATTTTTCTACGAGAGAATCAATGCATAAGAATGAAAAATAATTTATGTAAATATTAAATGAGGGATTCACCAATCAATTAGAAGATTTTATAATTAACTGAATGATTCACTAATATTTTATAACATTTTACAATTAATTGAAAGATGCACCAATATTTTACGGTATTTTATATTTTAGTAAAATATTCCCTAAAATTTGATATATACATGCAGTGCACTAGATAATGATCATTAGTTACTAGTAGAAAGGAAAATAAGAAATCACATGAAGATAAGGAACATAGGAATAGAAGAAGAGAAACGATGTAGCAAAGAAATAACAAAGTGTTACTTTATATTATATTCTCTTCAGAAGCCATTCACAAAAGATACAATGATGCATACATTTCCATATTTCCATATATATATATATATATATATATATCTTATGT